>JAPYZA010007427.1:0-10146 GCA_030522685.1 Eupelmus azureus | reverse complement strand
TCGCCCGCGGATTCGAGTGAGTTTTTAATTTGTGTTTTTTTTTTTGTCGCGAGTTGTTTTTTTTTGGGGGGGGGGGGGTGGGTATTTTTTGTGTTGGGGTAGGTTTGACTTACCGGTCTTGTGATGGGTTGTAGTCTGGGATTTTTTAATTGTTTGTATTTCTTAAGGGAGATTTGTTTTAGAATTTTAAATGGGGTTGTTAAAGAGTTTTAATTGAGTTAGGCTAAATTTTATTGAGTCATTTGTCTAATACAACACAATGAAGCACTGGAAAAAGATGAGACTGGTAAGACAAACAGGTAGTAACATGAAAATCATTTTTACTTCTTAGCTTTATGTTTAAATTTCATAAGGTCGTTGTTATAACACCTAAATCTTAACAATTTATATATATGAAAATTATACTCAAAAACGAAAATGTATTCACTTATTATCGTACAAAACGACGATTAACAGATGGAAAAATTGATCAGTAAGTTCAGTATAACATACCACTCTTAACTTACGGTATTTTTCCATAAAGTAATTGCTTTTCTTGTTACTACAAAGATATAATTCCACAGTTGTCTTCCTTATTAACAGCTCAAACTCCCGAGTGACTTTTTAACTTTTTTTTATACCCGTCCAAATTATCACAACTCCTCCATCATCACCTCAAAAATCTCTAATAATAAGAAAACGTGGCGCTCTACACGCGGGGGTTCGAACGATAAGTAAAATGATCAAATTGGGGGCTGCTGCGCCTGATGAAACGCACGCACACTAACATTGAGTCGTTACGAATTCCTGCGTATGGTGCGGCGCCGCCAGACTCGGGGGACTCGTCACGAATACAATATGGCTTGTCTCTTGTAGCGCTCTCGATGGCATCATCGGGGCGGGACTTCGACCCCCGGACCCGGGCCTTCTCCGACGAGGAGCTCAAACCCCAGCCGATGATCAAGAAGTCGCGCAAGCAGGTAACTTTATAATAATATTGATAGATAGCGATTATTTTGTTTGATTTTCTTTTTTTTTATCTTCAAGGCTTTATATAGCTTTGGATTTTTGATATCTTTTTCCAAAATAAAGTATTTGAATCGATAAGTTTAAGTGTGTACATATTGAAGAAGCTTTTTCCTGGGTAGAGTTGGGTTATTTTTTGCCAGCGATGTAACGCTTTTTCAAACATTTAATGGACAGTTATTAGCCATTTTGGTAAAAGAAAGCGTTATGTCTATGAATTATTGTTCTTTTTGTAAATATTAATTAATTATAAAAGGTTTATTTTGGAAAAAATTATTCATATGTTTGTGCCATGAGTTAATAAATTTTATTGATAATAATGAAATACTCATTTTAAATAACAAAACTTCTAATAATTTTGAAATTATTGTGTTCGTATTTAAATTATGTAGTGTATTTAAAAACTGTAGCTAATTTTAAATGCTCAATGCTTTAAATGATAACACTTAAAATGTACTGTTAAATTAATTTAATATAAAATATATTTTTATTTTAATAATTCAATTTAGAACTATTTAGATAAACATTAAACGATTGCTGAACGAAGATCACACAATCGTACGTAATAGTTTATTATGTAAAAAATTGTAACTTTCAAAATTCTTAAAGAATTCTTCAAAGTTACAAATTAATTAATAACCTTAAACTCCCGATTAATCCACTCGAAAATTTTGCACATCACAGCCTTTACTTTCTCTATACACATACTGACTATCGTACGCACTTATATTATTTCAAACATTATAAAAACTTGACATTTTCATAATATTGTATAAATATTCATCGAGAACAATAAAAATTTCTGGTGTTGCAGTTCGTACCCGATGACTTAAAGGATGACAAATACTGGGCGCGCCGCAGAAAGAACAACATGGCGGCGAAACGCTCAAGGGACGCACGTCGCATGAAAGAAAATCAGATAGCCCTCCGAGCCGGCTTCCTCGAGAAAGAAGTAAGTGTTTTTACATTATTCTTTGCTTAATCTTAAATTCCAGTCGAATCATTTGATGAAAAGATTTCCTAGACTTTTTTTAAAATCTACTTTCAATCTATTTAGATTTTACTTGAAATCTACCTGGATTCTATCTAAATCTAGGTTAACAATTCTGTGAACAAAATCTATCTGCAGAATAAATTGATAATTATTATGAAATAATTGTTATATTGAAATTTTGAAAGAAATTATCATATTATAATTTTTTAAATTGGTAAACAATATAGTAATTCAATTTTGTATAATTTACAGAAGTGCAATTTTCTTCTAGTCATTTTGTAAAATTTTGTACAACAATTCTATCAAACAAAATTGATATAAATTAATGAAATTTCATAGAATTACAATTACATTTCTGAACACTTTATCTCATATTCTCGAGTATCTACAAAATATTTTTCACCCTACAAGTTGTTTAACACAATCTTACTTAGAACCTTCATGATTAAAAACTAATTGCAAGAATTTGTATTTTCATAAAGAATCAATAACAGACTGCTCAACAGCCCGATCCAAGCTAAAAATCCCAACAAAAACCAACCGATAAAAAAGCCACTAACAGGCAAACTAACTCTGTACTCGTCTCTTTCAGAACATGGGCCTGCGGCAGGAGCTGGACCGGTTAAAGAACGAGAACATGCTGCTGCGCGACAAGCTGAGCAAGTACACGGACGTGTAACGCGGGTGCGGCCCGCCGCTACGAAAAGGGCGGCGCAAAACACCCACCCTGCGCAACGCTGCAGGGGCAAAGAACCCGCGAATGAAAGGAAACCCTCCCGAGTGACGAATTCATATAAATATTATACAAAATACGAGCGAGGAAATTAAGGAGTGCATTGAGAGTAAAATGTTTAAACAATGTAACAGTGGAGGAAAAATCGGCCCGCCGCACACGTACACAATTACACGAACACACCCACACGAAAGTATATACACCCAGACGACGCCCGTCATCTCTCTCATCAGCGGATGGAACGTCAGCCAGCGTCGAGAAGAACTGTACAGCCGATCGCGCGCGCGCGCGCGAGCCGTTTTCTTCCCGGCTCTGCTTGGATTGTAATACCTTGTCGTCGTGATTTTTCCCCCTTGCTCCGTTCCCCATCCCATCTCGACCATTTATTTTCCCGTCAACTCCTCGCTGCTCCGGGGCTGACTTTGATTTCTGAAATCGAAGGAGGTTCGGGGCTCGATTCGCCGTGCTTTACTCGCGGGACGATCGCGCGTCGCGTAGTCGCATGAAACCGACGAAGCTGCGCTCTGGAGGAGGTTAACGTTTTACATCGAGTTTACAAGCTTGCAGGCTTCTGCTTCGCAGATGTGCGGCTCTGAATTTAAATCTAGGTGCAATGTTAAGATTTTATCGCGCTAAGGCCCCCCCCCCTTTTAACGGATAATTGTCCCGGAGTGAAAAGCCCAGCCGGTCTTCTTTGTTCCATGCGAGATTCTCTCACTGCTCGAGTTGAGTAAAATGTTTGCCATTAAGAGGAAAAGCGACGGCTTTTACGGCTTGACATCGTCTTGAATAGTAACTTTGCTCTTTCGCTCGGGCTCGTACGAACAGGCTTGTGGTTGGTCTTTTTGAAAGATTTTTTTTTGACATTTTCAGTATTTTTATCGGCATGATATTGAATCGGAAAATGTTTTGTATTGAGGGATCCGCTTGAGATATTGTTGTAAACATCTGATCGTGCAATATGTTTTTGTGAATAATTCACAATTTGTGATCAACTTTTTTACTTACTTTAATGAAAGACGATATTCTGAACTGGCCAATTTTTACTCCGGGATGCTTTGAGAAAAAGAGTAAAGCTAATTCTTCCATCTTTCGAGGAAAATGAAAAATTTTTTCTTTCCTTGTACATGAGCAGCTTTTTTCTCTTCTTTTTTTCGATTCTCCCCTCCTGAACGCAGAAAGTAATCCTCATCCCGCATTTTATCCTGTTTCCCCCTCTCCCATCCCTCAATTGTACATAGATATATGTATAGTTAGATTACATGAAAAAAAAGTATATATATTATATATATAAAAATATAAATACAAGGAATAATGATATTGATATATCATAATGCAATGATAGTAAGAACAACTGCAAAACAAAAAATCAACAGCATTGTGCAGATAAGAGAGAGCATAAGAAAACAGAGAGAGATATATATTGTTTAATTGTATACATCATTACACGCGTCTTTATATCGGAAGGTACTACGCTTTGCGAATGCAGAAAACGATTTTATCGACGATTGTTCATGAAGGACTCGAAGATTATATAATGTGAAAAAGAAAAAGATTTATTATTATCATTGTTGACGAATGTATATTTGAGTTCTCGCGCAAGGCTCGAAGCGAGCGATTTGTAAATTTCTCTTATATTTTTTGTTTGTTTCTTATATACCGGTGTCTCTATCATTTTATTTTGCATACGAAGTATATCGAATGTTTTTATTAATCTTGATGAATAAAAAGAAATGTTGATCAATTTTGGCATTCGACTTTACATTTTTCGTATCTACTGATATACGATTGAAAATATTACTTTAGGAAAATTAACGTAGGTTCTTAATTGTGAGTTCCAATTATGGGAACCTAGAATAAAATGTAGGTTCCCGTGCGGTTCTCACACATCCATGTAGGATTTTATATAAATATTGTTTCATATTAATATATCAACTTACATGGCTTATTGTATACCGAAAAAAATCATTGTTTTTAAAATTTATTTACTTACAAACACTATTCAATAATTCATCATTAAATTGTTAGCATCAATTGTTTTATGGAATAAAAATTTTGATATTATCATACAATTATTTTTGTTCAAAGAGCGATCATCTTTTAAATTTAGTTATTTTTATAGTCTACTTCCGTACTTAGGGCCTAAGCAGAATTTCCGTTAGGGAGCAATACGTAATGAACTTACAACAACGAGTTTTTCAATACGTAACAAAATCTTCTTCCATACTGATTTTGCATGTTTCATTTTATATTCTGACATTTTTTAATTTATGGACAAAAATCCTCGCGAAATCGAGTCTCGAGAGACGAAGGTAGAATGTCGAAGTAAAGAAAGTATTGTGCATTGTAAAAATATCATGGGCAGTTTTTGAGAATGAAAGCAAAGAACTATCACTTTGTAATAAAAAGGTGCAGTTATAAGAGCCCGAACGATACTCTTCGTCTTTCTGCGCTTAACATAAAATAAACAACAACAACAACAACGACAATGCAGCTTGCTACAATATTTAAGTGATGCTATTTGTAACAACACCTGTCTGTTGAAATTTAGAGCCTAAGCTTTTTCTCGCCTACAAGTCAAGTAAACGTGTGCGCGCACTCACTGCCAAAATTATAATACTATACCGAAAGCGAAATGAAACCCTCTGTCAACTCGTTGGCAGGATATCAATATTTTCTTTCGGTTTAGAGACAAATCTCATGCGAAATATAAACTAAAAAGGGGACGAAGAGCATCGTTTCTTTGATCACGCTTACTCTTTAACTATATCAACTATTTCTGCGCGCACGGGAGCCCCTTTTTTCTTCTAATCCTCTTAGCGAACATTAGCGCATCTTACTTGTAAACAAGTTGGTGGCGGTTCTCCTCTTAACACGCAAAATCGTTCTAGTTACTACGTTACTGCGAAGAGCCAGGATCTCTTCTCTCCTTGTAAAAAAAAATACAACTCGTTCCGAGTGATTTCGCGATTCTCTTATTTTTTACAAACTCATTGCGATAATGTATATCTCTCGTCCGCCCCTCTCACCATACTTCGTTTTCATTGTATACCGACTATTTTGTAACGTACCGTAGATCAAAATTGAAGATCGACGACGACCACGGGTATTGAAATACTGTAACGAAAGAGAAAAAATGTTGGCGCACGGAAAACGTTCCGGTGACGAAAAGTAAACTACGATACGTTTCTTTTTCGCAAGGATAAAAGTGAGAGAGACATCTCGATTTCCTCTTTTGTAAAGACTATGTACTAACAAAGTGAGAGAGAGCTTTGAAAAAAAATCATTGTTTGTATATGAAACTACGAGAGAGAACGCGCGTGTACACGTGTGTGTATACACATAGGTATATATATATCGCCTGTTAGTTGTTATTTTAATATTAGCTAATTAAAGAGATAAAATCTTTTGCAGAGGATCGTGACGGGACACGTGCGTATACGTATAGATTATTAAAGTACACATTAAGGAGAAGCCTTTTGTGAAAAAAAATCTTTTTCATCATCGTTAAACTTATAAATATATTTTTCTTCTCTCTTTTTTAATTAGCTATTATTTGAATATATGTATCATGCGCGCGAAGAGAGGCGGAGGTGTTAAAGGAAAGGAAACACTATATATATAAATATAGATATATTCTTAAAACGATGAGCACCGCGATCGAAAAAGTGACACGACCTTCGGTGCTGGCACTGCTCTTCTTCTTCTTTTTACTTTTAAATACTTCTTTTTCTCTTTCTTTTTTATCTATCTTCTTCTTCATTTTTTTTAAGTTTTTAGATGTTTATTTTTTGTTTGTCGAAGCTAAGCTCAGGATTCGTTCGATCTATAGAACATTTCGCGGAGGAACATTTTTTAATCAACTTTTAGTGTACATTTTTTTATCTTTCCTCGGCGAATGGACGAAACGTCGCTTATGCAAAATCATTCGACTCGTAAAAATTAAAGCAACGACGATTTCGCACGAAGAAATCCGATTTTTTGTTCAAACTCTCGCGCCATCTCTGTTTTTCCACCGGTCTTTGGCGATTCATGATTTTTATTTGCACCTTTTTCTAATCATAGCGTTTCTATCGACTCTCATTGTCTTTTTCTTTTGATTACTTATGTTTTTGTATAAAGAAAATAATTTTTGCATAGAAGGCAGTTGTCTGGTTAGTCAGATTCTAAAAAAAAATCGAAGAAGAGGAGAAGGAACATTTTTACAAACACACGCGATATTTTCGAGAACAAAGAAAAAAACTTATATAAAAATTGTTGAAAGTGGAGAGAAGGTGCACATGTACTGTATTTTTAACGCAAAGAGGACACAAGTGTGCAAAAGCGTTTAATTGTAAAAAACGATTCGTGCGAAATCGTTGGCGCCTTTTTGGCCCCCTTACCCGATGGAAAAAAGCGTTTTTTCCGGGCGGTTAAAATAATGTTGAAAAATGTAGTAGTGGGCGTACCTCCAGATCGATCAATCGATTCTATCATTTTTTTTTCTTTCTTTGTTTCTTTTTTTGTAAAATGTAATTGTATAGAACGAAAAACAAGATTTAAGAAAAAAGAAAGCTGTACGCGAAAATCATTATTATTATTTTATTATTATTATTAATTATTATTAATTATTATTAAATATTATTATTACTATTATTATTATCATAGCGAGAGTGACAAATAATTACAGAAAAACAGCAGATCATAGACGAGTAATAATAATTGTAGAGGCAGAGCTTCACACGAATAAAAAAACACGATGTAAAACAAAGTAAGCAGTGGTATATATTATAAAAATAACATTTTATTAAGAAAAAAAAAACAGAATTTTAAGAGAATGAATTTATAAACTTAAGCGCAGATCTTAAACAAATTGCAAAAAAGTAATTAAAATGTAGATAAAATTATACCTCAAAAAGATAAGCAAATTACAAAAATATAATGTTAAATATATTGCAAAAATAAGTGAGCATAAATAAGATATGCTAAAAGATCTCGCATACAGAAACGCAGACAGGATGCCGTCACTTCCTTTTTACAACAAAAATATCGTCCGATCCAATTTTTCTTTTGTGGAAACAAATAAAAGAAAACAGCAGAAAACTGAACAAAGTAAACTAAAGTGTTATTAAAAAATCATATACAAGGCGCAACCTACGACGAAATAAAGTATGAATAAGTGAATAAATGAAATGAATAAGAAAACGTGAACCAAGACCAGCAACACAAAGAAACCTAACTGTATCACCTTTCGAGAAATATATGTATTTGTTATTGTTTTAATTGAAAAATTGCATTTCTTTTTTATTTACAACCTTCACTTCATAATTAAACAAAATTAAAGCACCGATCATAAGATTTTTTTTTCTAATGCTTTATGTAAGAAAATGAAAAATTGAAAAAATTGACTTTTTGAAATTGAATGTGCTCCATTCACAGTATCTATTTAATGCATAACTGTATGGCTGGTTGCCTATTTGATGGCGCCTTCCTATTTTACTATGTATGAGAGATAAATGCATTTAGGACTGCACTATTTTAAGAATAATTCCAGTATAACAAAGTTTCTTTAATAGAAACATTTTAGTTAATATTATTACCACTAGCAACAATTATCTGGCAATTGTGTAATAATAATATTAAACTATTAACATTTTCTACAATAATCAGTGCGGCGTATCATTCCTCTTTTTAATTTTATTCATAAATTATAAATATAATAAAAATAATATTGAATAGAATTGAACTAAAAACATTCCAGCACCATATCGTTTATTGTGAATTATTTCGAAACATCGTTCCTTAAAATCGTAAAAAATGTTTAAAAAGTCATAAGTTAGTAATTTATAGTTTTAACAATAGAATAGGTATCCAAAGTTAGTGGACAATTTAAAAAAGACATAAAATTAAGTAAAGGTGAAAGTATTAATTAATTTTAGAAAACGATATACAATAAGCCAAAAAAGACAATGCAAGAACATTTCGAGGGACATGCATTTGGTACTATAATCGAAAATACAAAGATTTAAGTTGCTTCCTGTTAATCATGATCAGATAGTCTCGGTGACTATGACTGAATACGATCAGAAAGATAAGGAGTACCGATTGCAAAGATTTGATAAAACTTGATAAAATTATAGATAAATGGTACGATTACATATATATAACTAGACACGGGTATCGGATTTTATACGAACATTTACATCATTTCATCATATTTTTGTTATCGAGTTAAACTTCGGGTCAAAGTCGAAGATTCAAAAATATTATTCAATTTCTGTAGACGATGTCCACATGATCATAATCTCCGAAGAAGTTCACTTAGTGTTAGTATTGTATGGTAGTCATGGGCCACATGTGGTCCAATCGAGATCTATAAAGAATGTGAAACAAAATTGTTGAAGAAAGAAGAATAGCTGAAACGTAGTTCCTTATCATAATAAAATAATAACCCCAATTTTACAGATGATAAAGAATCTTAGCCGGCTAATTAGTAAACAATTCCAAATAAATACATACCATACTTGCATACCTTCATCATGTTTTACTTCCGTGTTTCGATGACTCAATCGACCGAACGGTAAATAGAGAATCGCAAATTGCAAATTACTTATAGTTATAAAGTAACTTAGATGTACGTTCATGCGCGAGTTATGCAAGACACAAAGTGAAAGTATTGCTCAAAAGAAATTTATATATCCAAAGAATGAATTCTTGCAATGTCGTACTTTTTCCTTATAATCCTGAAAAATAAACAGCGTAACTGCGTTTCTTTAACGTACACCGGTGAACTTTATAAATCGATCATTCCGCTTCTTTTGTAATATTATTTTATTACTTTTAAAGATGGTTATATTATTAGCATTTTTCTCTTTTTAATTCAGATAGTGCAAAATTATTCAGTTTTAAAAAAATTCAATTATTTTAATTATAATATAGATAATAAAATTGAAACATAAATTAAATACTACGTTTTTATTTCATATACTTTATTATTACTATTATACTTTTTCTCTGCAATTATAATTTTCATTTTGCATCAGTATCTTTACAGTGGTATATTTTATGTTAATACTCCATTGTCGCCACAAAAACACAATTTGCTCGTCTCAAGTTCTCTTATCTTATCGTTAAAAACACAAAAATCGAAAAAAAAACAACTCAAAATTTATTATTTCAAAATTATACCAGACTAAAATAAAAGAAAATACACTGCAAATGTGTATACATCACGAAATCTCATTATTACCTTGAGAAATTTTAACGTTATTAAATCTATCACGATTCTTATCCTACTACCAACCATATATATCATCCAATTAATTCTTCACTCTTTAACAACATACACTTTAAATCCCAAATCAACACCCAAAAAAAAAAACATCCGATCCCAAACACACCAAATCAACAAACCATCCAACAGCTCCAAAACGAA
>JAPYZA010007426.1:0-10148 GCA_030522685.1 Eupelmus azureus | reverse complement strand
AAGAAGGCTGAGTCCTGGAAGATATACCTTATATGTATAGAATGTCCCGGAACGATGTTCTTCGATGTAAATATATGTATATATATATATATATATATATATAATAGATCTTTTTATATTCTTTTTTTTTTCAAACAAAAAAGTTTCGACCCCGCATTTTAAGATCCAAAAGTGGTCTTTCGGTCGAAAGTAGAATTAAATACTATATGCAACACGGGAAAAAAAGTAGATGTTTCCCTTGGGTGATTATACTGCCCTTACAAGAATTAAAAAATTTTAAAAAATTCTTAAAAATTCTTGTTCGGGCAGTAAACTCACCCGCGGGGAAAAATCTGCTACTTTTGCCCCTTGTTGCATAATGTACTATTATGACCGAGGGCTATGAGGCTGATAAAGATGAGGAATACCTCATGTATTTCGACGTCAACAGCCTGTACGGTTGGGCCATGATAGAGCCTCTTCCCTATATAGGCTTTAAGTGGGTCGATGACGTCAAACAACCAAACTACTTAAATGTTCCAGACGATAATTCGGTTCGATACATTCTCGAAATATTCAATCATTCTTCACGATTCTCATAAAGATTTACCATGTTGTGCTGAACATATGGAGCCTCCAGAAGATGCTCATGATCACTCTTTATGGCAAGCAGCGCTATGTAATATATTACTGAGCTCTGAAACAGGCGCTGAAACATTGACTGTTAGTTCGCAAATGGACGGGTCGAAATGGTACCGAAGCACTTATTTCCAATCCAAATTTTCATAGTTCCGATATCTTTGACGAGAATCTCGTAGCAATACAACTTCTGCGTTCGAAGATTAGTATTCAAAAGCCAATGTATGTAAGATTTAGCGTTTTGGATTTGTCTAAAACTCTAGTATATCGGTTTCATTATAATTATATATGAGATCGCGTTGGAAGTAGATGCAAACTCTTGTACACTAATCCCGATAGTCTGGTGTAAGATAACTAACGTCAACATGTATGATGTGATGCGTCAAGATATTCACGAGTTTTATAAATCCGACTACCCTACTAACAACAAGTTAAAGATTCCTTGAGCTAATAAGAAAGTGGTGGACTACATAAAGATGAGTGCAACAGCGAAATCATGCTGGAATTTGTTGGACTTAGAAGCAAAATGTACAGAATCAAGATTCAAAATTAGAAGCCCATTAAAAAAGCTAAATGAGTCAAAAGCTCGGTAGTGAAGGAAACCATCACCTTTGGTGACTACATCAAATGTTTGCGGGAAGATGCAGGTTTGACTTCTGAGCAGCGTACTATCAGATCTCAGCATCATACGCTGTATACTGAGAAAGAAAGAAATAAAGATAGCTCTCAGTGCTCACGATGAAAAATGCTATTTGCAGCTTGGCACCACAGATACTCTGCCCTGGGGTTACTACATGGAGGAACTCGACGTTCTTGAAGAGCTTACTAAGGAGTGGGGAGGACCAATCATGGAAGTGCTTCACAAAAAAACTGTCGTCGTGGAATCGCCGCAAAATACTTAGCAGTGGCGAGAAGACGTAGTGGGGCAAGCTTTACAAAAGAGCAGCTTCAGACTCCAAAGATCATTCAGTCGACCGAAGATTCATTGAAAGGAGCTCCTCTGGAAAGTAGGATCATCACTTTCGCCACCAACGTCGAGCTGCCTTAAGGTCCGCAAGAGTGGGGAGAATTAGTGGGGCAAGCTCTACAAAAGCAGCAGCTTCAGGCTAATAATCATATTTTTCTTTATTTGAGATGGATCTTGCTTCTTTGAATAGCATTGCTTGATGTGCAGAATAACTTTCAACCGAAAAGCTGAGCGACTTGGAGATAGAACATGTTTATAATGTATATGGGCAATTCTCAGGTACTTTCAACTTTTTGGAACTCTGCTTTACAACTATTCAAAAGTCTATAATTCAGGTTCCAGAGGTAGCACGGACTTCAGTATGGGTTTATACTACTCGTTTCATGGAATAGAATATACACACAAATTTTGGTGTCGATAGAAAAATTGCCCTTCACGATATGTGATTTTATAGGTCTAAAATGACGCTTTTCTTATAGTTTTCTACGCATGTTACTTGGAATATATAAAACGGGTCATACTTCTGATCGTTCTCAAATTTTGAGAGCATATTTTACGACAAAAAAAGAAGAATTTAAGCTCATTCCGAAAGATGTGCTACACTTTCTTATGCAGCTTCATCGTTATTTATGTACGTGTAACTATTTATATGAAAATTTCACGAGGGGATGATGTATATTTTGATAGTTATTGTGACCTTCAACCTTGGCAATGTCCAAGTCAAATATAATCCAGAGGGATATCACAACTTTGACACATATCTGCGGACATCTCTGCTTAAAGTTCTTGTGTGGGGCTATGTAAAGCGAAGCAATGGAAAAATGTCTTCATTCTTATTTGAGTAAGCATGGAAGGTTCGTTAACTCTTATTCTTTCCGGTAATTCCTCAATACTCGAAGCTCAGTATTTTTTACCGATCGAACTTTCACCACATAAAAACTACGTTCTTGGATTGGTAGAACTTTTAACCTTTAATTCAATTCCAAATATGCGGTGTTTCACGTCAATCCTCCCAGCGCGGCGCGCAAGCGTCAAAAGGTGCTATTTCTAACTCGCGTTTACGGTATTTAAATCTACTTAAAAAAATATCCAATAATGGTTTTCGATGTATTTTTCGTCAGCTTTCCAGTGGTGTAGGTGATTTTTTCAAAGTTTTCCATTTTCACCTTTAAAAATTATAAAACATGTTTTATCTCAGAAGGTGCATTTTTAATATTTTTTTATGGTTTTAATCAAAAGCTGAGCATTTTTTTACATAAAAAAAAACTATTTTCCAAAAAGTGCTCTGGTTGTTTTCTTTGAGGAATACAACGCGAAAGAGTAGACGCTATACGACTTCCGCGCGTGGCGCAGCCCGCGGGCTTGGTCTACCTTCTTACCATTTGATTTTTACATAAAATTTTTAATTTATCAATTAAGCCAATCAAATTTTCGTTTATATTTTCTTCTCTTTTTCTTGGCTTGTTTTTTGTTTTGTTTAGCTTTTAACGTGGAAGTGCTTTTCTTTTCATTGGTTTAGCATTTAAAATTTTTTTTGTTTTTAATTGGCAAAGTAATTCCAGTAAAAACTATGAATTTAGTAGAAAAATTTTATGAAAGTGATGATGTAAGTAGAATTATGCCAGGTTTAAAAGATTATTTATCTGTTAAGCAGGACATAGGTAAAAGAGAACACATTCAAAAAAGATTACTGCTTTGTAATTTTAATGAAGTTTATTGTTTATTTAAAAAAGAATTTGAAAATGTGAAAATTGGTTTTACTAAATTCACGCTATTGAGGCCACCGCATTGTGTTCTAGCTGGAAGTAGTGGTACACATAATGTATGCGTGTGCGTGAAATGTATCATGAAAATGTCAAGCTTATGCTAGATGCTAAAAAAGAAAAGTTGTCCCCGCTCTATTTAGGAACAAGCAAAAGATTGTGTTTTATGAAAAAATTACAAATTTTCACTAGATTTTTAGAAAACTTTGACCTACAAATATAATTAATTGTTTTTTAAATAAAAAGTGAATTATAGTAGGTCAATGTTTTCTCTAAGCCTACTGAAAATTTTGAATTTTTCCATAAAAAACAATTGTTTGCTTGTTTCCAAATCTAGCGGGGACAACTTTCTTTTTCGTAAAAACAATTATTTTTTGAGTTAAAGTGATAATTGTGTTTAGACAAGGACAGAGATATCCGGTACTCTTAAGTTTGGAATATCAAATTTTCCCGAAAAAAACTTTTAAACAGAAAAAAGTAAATATATCTGTACAGCAAGCATCATTAAAAACAAAAAAAAATATTAAATGCTAAACCAATGAAAAAAAGCACTTCCACGTTAAAATCTAAACAAAACAAAAAGCAAGCCAAGAAAAAGTGAAGAAAACATAAATAAAATTTGTGGAAAATTTCGAAAGAATCATCTAAACCACGGGAAAGCTGACGAAAAATACATTGAAAATCATTATTGGATATTTTTTTAGGTAAATTTAAGTACCGTAAACGCAAGTTAGAAATAGCACCTTTTGACGCTCGCGAAAAACGAAATCTCGAACTTTACTTTACTTTACTCTACTAGTAAAAAATCGATTCTGTAGTTTGGTAACTACAAAATCGAAGATATTGATAAATATATGAGAAAAAAGTTGACACACAAAGATATCAGTTTTAGTTTGAAACCAAGGAATAACACACTCCGCAGTGTCATAAAGTGTTGTAACATGGCAAATTGCCATATTACAATAGTTGAATATTTTCCAATAGCGCGTACATATAGCCTGTCGAGAGGTCAGTTAGAGCGCGTAAATACGAGGCGGCTTCTCGCGGGCGAGCGCTGGGTTGTTGTCGCACACACACACATCTATGCTTTGTTTTGAGTTTCAAGTATACGTTAGCCGGCCTATTTGGTAATCTTTTCCTTATTGAGAGTTAAAATCCTTTACCTTTTGAGACTTGAAAACTTTTTCCCTTTTCCTCAAATATAATTATCATTTTTATCCTGTACCCCCCCCCCCACCTTTTTGAGAGCAGCAGCAGCATCAGTGGGGAAAAGCATGCAGTTAAGAAGCTGCAGTTGCCGCCCGCATAGAAAAAAAAAGATCGTAAGCAGCAGAGGCCCCGTCGACGCAAGCATTGAAGGCGCATGCGCGTCTAGACGATAGCTGGCCATGAGCCGCATCGCGCAACAGCGTTTGACTTGCAAGAGGGACTTCTCGACGGGCTGCGCAAGCGAGCGGAAGACGCGAAGGCGCGACCGGGAGGGCCCAGCTGATTGGCGGCGCGAGCGAGGTGGTAGCGGCCCAGCTGATGGCGTGCGAGAGCGAGCGACAGCATCGATGGTAGAAGCGTTCGTCAAAAAGCGACATGGAGAGCGGCGCCGACGTGAGACGAGGCCGTCGAAGACGTCGCTCGCCAAAGAGATTAGCTGCGTGAGTTGTTATGGTGTTCTTTCCCTTGTTTCCATTTTCCTGTTGAGTATTCCCTTTTCCCTGTAGAGGATGCCGAGAGTGCCGTGCGCGTAGTGATGTTTTGAGTAGTTTTCTTTCTTTAGTCCCGCGAAATTGTAAACGTTGTAGTGTTTGCTCGATAGCGATTTGGTATTCGCGTGTGGGGAATTAGTTCAGTGGATTTTGCCGGAATCTGCGATTCCGTGTGTAGTCTCATGCACGGGTATATATTGGCTGGCGTCCAGTTTCTTTTTCATGTAATTTATTTTGTTATTAAATTTGCCAATATATCAATACCTTGAGTTTTATTTTGAGTATAGTTGAGTGCCTTAAATATTAAATAACCTGTAGCGTTGTGCTCCCCAGCAACTCTCGCGTTACAGTGTAGACGTTCAATCGATTTCCAACCACAAAATTCTATTGTTCGTCTACTAGGTTTCACTCCCCGCATACTTGAACCTAACGTCTCTCATAACTCCGATTTACCCGTGACAATTCTCAAAGTTAACGCTTTGAGAGTTGAGTGCAATATCACTTCTGGGGCTTATATAAACGTTCAAAGGGTGCACATTATTCACGAGGTTTTCCTGATGTACCATCTGGATATAAAATAATCGAAGTTCCTTCGCACGTCATTTACCTTCTAATCAACGCTAAGCGCATAGACCACTTGCAAGTATGAATAGTCGATCAAGACGGAGATTTGGTTAATTTTCAAGGAGAAATCATAACGATCAGGTTGCATTTCAAGCAGACGTGATTTGGATCGCTTACAACATCAAAAGTCAATCATCGACGATCAGTTAAAGAGCTAACATCGAAACATAAAATTCCTAAAAAGTCTAGGCTTAAGAGTCGTCCTTGGTGCAAAATAACTTGCATATTCTTTGTTGTTTACAAAGAAATGGAAGAAGATCTTAGCATACAGTCGTCAGAGGCATTTGAAGAGTCCGTGGCACTTTGCGAGACTCATGCACATCAACCGTACACATCGGCATTCAACAATAGCGATGAAATACGTATATCCATTCAACATCAAGCTTTGTGTCTACTACTATTGCGGAGCTCGCTGTACGTATGCGATCGATTGACCAAATCTGACGGCAGTGCAGTTCAAAATACGAAGTTAGTCAACAACGCCATATGTCACTTGTTTGAAGAAAGTAGATTCGAGCTCAATGCTATAGAGGTTGACAAATGTAAAAATATTGATTTGACCAGTATCATGAAAGGATGGATATCTCTCAATATGAATCAAAGTACAACCGCTGAAAACGCCTGATGGATCGATGTAGAGGAGTTATAGAAAATAAATAATAATAATGGTTATTTTAATATATCTATACCACTGAATATGATTATCGATTTCGCCGAAGACTATCGTAAAGTAATAGTGGATACAAAACACTAACTCATTATCACATGGTCGAGAGATGATTTCAACGCAGTTGTACAAATAACGACAGAAGCGTATCGTGCTCGTGTTTATGAAGGATTTAAAATCGAATTAACGAGAATCGAATGGCTCATGCCATACATAGTTGCTTCAAATTCTCATAAAGTTCTCGATTTCCCGTCTACTACGAGATACGTCTGGACAGTCAAGACCTTAAATCAATTGGAAAAACCAAGCTTCGTCATTTTCGGATTTCAAACTAATCGAAAAGGAGATAAAGCTGCAAACGCGAGTCACTTTGCAATATCAGTAATGTAAAACTTTTTCTCAACTCACAGTATTATCCGTACGGTAACCTCAATCTAGATATGATCCGTAATCAGTACGCTATACTATACGACATGTACGCTAATTTTCAAAATTCGAACTACGCAAAAGACTCAGAACCTGTGTTGAGAAAAACACAATTTCTTAATTACATGCCCTCAATCGTGATTGATTGCTCGAAGCAAAATGAAATGTTGAATAGCGCCCCCGTTGAAGTTCGGTCGGAATTTGAAGCAAGAGATAATTTTCTTGGGGGAACATCAGTTTATTGCTTGATCTTGCACGATCGTATTGTACAATACAATCCAGTAAGCCGCAATGTAAAGAAACTCGTCTAATAAAAGGGGAAGCTATTCTATAAAGACTTCACCCGCTCAAAAATACATTCTTCGTCGAGATGGAATACGCAGTAGACGTGCAAGGCTTCTAGAAACCTGGCAACGACTTTGTTCTAAAGGAGTTGGCGATAATTCCGCTCCTCTTCGACGACGAACCAATAGTACTTCTCTTCAAACCACCGTTTTCCTGCTATAAATTGACAGAAAAATACAAACGAGAACCTTTGGCTCGAACTCTGTTATCATGGTTTAGCCTGGGACTCAGTGATCAGGATTACACTGGAATTGGAAATATTCTGCAAGAGGCTCTTTAGTATGCTACAAAAATTTATGCGATCGGCGAGATAAGAAAAAAGTGGTTAGAACGTTTTAACTTAAAAGTTCCTGATATCGGGTTATCCAGCTATTGATACGCCAAAGTCGGTCACTGTATGTACATATCACAATGGAGTATGTAAAAAAAATTTATATTTTTATATTTTATATTTTTATATTTTATATTTTTTTTGCGCTATGCAAAATGTGAAGTTGATGAAATGTTTCTACAAAATCTCAACTGAAATAGAATGGTAAGACATTGAAGAAGTATAAATACTCGTTGCACTATCCCCTTACACAAGCGTTTGAGATCCAAGGTCCTTATACAAGATCAACGAGAGCAGCGATAAACACCTCAGTAAAGAGAACTTTTTCGTAGGAAAAGATATGAACGATGGAGAGATGCGCAAGATACTGTAACGTTGAATAATAATAGACCAACCGAAAAAAATCACAATCAAAGATCATAAGGTACATATACCTCGTCCATCACTGGTTCTCCTAGTTCTGTCACGATGAGTGAACGTGGCAAGTACACCCATTATGCCGAAGTGCAAAGGTTTAAAGTTAACGAAAATAGAGAGATATCAACTTATGAAAACAAAAAAGATCCATCAATATTTCGACAAAGTCCACCAAAAAATCTCCTGATCCAGAAGTAAAAAATAATTACTATCAATTAAAAAATATTTTTAAAAAATAATTATAATCATCTAAAAAAAAAAAAATTATGAATAAGTAGCATTTTATTTTGAAGAAATAAATTGTTAAACTGTTGTACCTCACAGGTGGTAGCGATGGTTGGGGCTCTCACCGATTCCACTTTGCCGAAATCCTAAAATATCTGGGCAATTCTGGCAAAAATTAGTAGGGAAAGCCATCTGCTGGGGCATCCCGATGCTGTTGAATCCCTATGCTCTTTGATGACTTTAATCTTGATTTAAACTATAGATAAGAACATTGTCTTTGTGTCTCAGATCGTGAAAATTTGAAAATGTATATCAACATAAAATGTCATAAATTTAGTTCTCGACCACCTTCCGATTTCTTCCAAAGTTTAAATTCAAAATTTTGATCTCTACTTTCAGAATATGCAGCTTGCAGAATGCTTTAGGTTTCTCAATATCATGATAAGAAGTCGCAAAACCTGGGTAATTTGCTTTACTTACGAAAAAAAATACTCAAAGTTTAGAGGCTTGAAAAAGGTAGATAGAAGCTAGGACCAAGAAAATTTACAATTAATGATTTGTTCTACATATAATGAACTACTACCAATTAAATTTTTGCGCAGTTTTAAGCACCTAGAAAGAAAATGTGCTGTTTTGAAAATGCGAAAAAACATATACCACGGGAACGAGCTTGTTAATTGAAAATCGGAAAACGGAAGCTTAAAGATGGTGACTTTATCTTTTGAATGATGTTCTTAATGATTGTTTTTGATAACTGGTTCAATTTCTAAAGGCATTTGAAAAACTCTAAATTTTCGTCATTTTTTCCATTAAATCAGTCCCCAAAAATCGCTGGTATAAGACAAGAGTTTTTTAAAAAGTGTTACGTATATTTATTATATATTAATAGAAATTAAAAATAGTTCGATACATGTCGAGATACAGGCTTCTGAAAATAGGGTAAAAGCGCCTATTTTTAGCCTTCTCAAGTGGTTTACAGGACACCAAAATTATGATACGACCATCAAATATGTGGAAAAAGCCAAGTTTGGGGGTACAATAACATACTAAAAATTGAGGGACATCTGAGAACCCGTCCCCCCTCTCCCACAAAACTCACAGAAAAGTAAAAAATCTGCCCATACATATATATACTACCAGTAAGCCATGTATACTGCTAGTGGGGTTTCTCCCCCTACTCGCTCTGCTTGCCGATCCCCATTTACTATTGATAAATATTGATAGTTTTCATAAATATTAACGAAATAATAATGAATAAAATAATTTTTAATAAAATATATTATATTTGTTATATTATTTTATTCATAAAGGTTCACATATTTCCAAGAACTTACATTTCAAATCTTTATCTATAATTTTTGACGTCAATATTTTAAGTTATAATTATATTATAACTGTAATATTTATATTCTTCTTCAAAATTTAAATAATCTACAAATTGTTCATTTAAATCTTGTAATCTTTCTTGATCTTGTAAATTATCAATTTCAATATAATTCTTTTCAATAGGATTCCACCCCATCGTCTAATACAAATATATGATAGTAGTTTTCGATACAAGTGTGAAAAAGTTGATTCTCGCACGAGGTGTTGTTTATCGCCTGAGCAATGCGAGGGTGGTAATCGCCTTAGTCTAGAATCAATTTTTACACGTGTGTCGAAAAATATATTTTTATTTAGTGTGCGTAAAATAGCATTTTGATTGATATTTTTTATTTAAAATTTTTTTTTTCCACAAAGGAAATTCTTAAAATATCTAAGCAGCTTCCATTGGACTTGAATATCTACCATCTATATATTGAGTTACTTCATCATAAATATCTTCAACTTGTTTTGTTTCGTCATTATCTTCTTTTAGTTTACAATAAGCTCTATCACCACTTTTGTGAATTAGAGTTTTAGGAAATGTTTCAAATTAAAAGGCATATTACTATATATATATATATATATATATATATATATATATATATATATATATATATATATTATAAAACGATTTCCCCCCCGCCGCCGTGTAAGAGAATTTCCGCGGCCTCCCTCATCTCCAAAACTCGCATATATTTTA
>JAPYZA010007425.1:0-16320 GCA_030522685.1 Eupelmus azureus | reverse complement strand
AAATTTTGGCGTTTATATTATCCGTACATTTGTTTTATTTTGCATTATTGATAAAATGTTCTGCTATTATTGCCTCGCTTTTTATTGTCAATTGTTTGACGTTGTTAATTATTTTTTTATGTAATTTTTGGTACTGACTATTAAATTTTAAATATGTTTGATGTAGTGATTTTGTTAGTTACTAGTAATTTCAGTGTATAATTTATAATGTATTTACTTTGAATATTTTGAATATTTTTATTTTTTAATTCTTCTTTGGTTTTGCACATAATATTTTTAGCAAATAATTTTTTCCTGCAGTTCTTCTTTTTATTGTCTTAATAAGGCAATTTCTCTTTTAAACACGCAGCATAATCTAAGTATCGATAGTTTCTATATAAAAAATGAAGAATCTTTTATGAGAGGTATTTAGGCAGTTGTATTTAGAATTTCAATGCCTGAATAATTTATTCAACAACTTATTTCGAAGGGTTTGTTTCTAGCGTGAAAAAAGATGTTTCGCTTAAATGATTAAAAGCGAAATAAAAAGGGCCCTTAACGGATCGCGGGGACTGGTAATTCATTCATGTCGCCCGGCGACGCGGCGCATGATCCTCGGGCCGCGCGTGCTCGTAAAGCCAGAGACTTTGTTTTTATAAACTTTTGACTCCAATTGATCAGAGCTTGCAGAGCTTGCGGGCGCGCGTTCGCACGTATAAAAGCCTGTAGTCGTAAAAAAGAATATTTTTTTACAGCTGCAGCCTGCCCGCAGTAATTAAAGTTTATTATATATGAAAAGAGGGTTGAGTAGGGCGCGTAGGGAGGTGCGGGCGGCCAGAGGCGAAAGCAACAACAAAACAAGACCGCGGACACGGATTGAAAGGGAATGAAAATTCGCGGCCTCGTAAAAGTTGGCCGGACGCGTCGTAAAGGGCGCGGTTATGGCTTTTTAAAAAAGTCAGAGCCCTTGTAAACAGCTGGGGCTAAAGAAGCCGGGCCATCAAGCACGCGCGTCCAACTTCAAAGCAATCTATTCTGCGGACGCGCCGCGCGCGCTACAGCGCGGTTTGATGAGCAAACGAGCTGAGCGCGCCGAGATAAAAAGAAGACGAATAAAGAAACGAAAAGGATGCGAGGACTGAGCGAGTTGCGGCGAGGCAGAGAGATAGAGCGAGAGATGCAAGTTCGTCTCCGACTCTGTTGAAGTTTGGCCGCTCCCTTGGCGGCCACTTTCGAGACTCGCTTTTCTCTCTATCTCTCTGCCCGCTCTATCTCTCACTTTCTCTCCCCCCCCCCCTCTCTCTCTCTCTCCAAGACTGTGTGCAGTGTCTATATAAGCTGGCTTCCCGGCACGAGCCAAGTATTACGAAAGCGGCACAGCTAGTACCAGAGAAGCGCGTTAATAATTTGTTTACCGTACCTTTCAGTTAGACGAGAGTCTCTGTCTCGCTCTCGAAACTCTGCGTGTAGCCACTGTACAGCTCGAGACTTGAAATGACAAAGTGCCGAGGATTAAATTTAATTGTCGCGCTGTCTTTAGGGCCAGCGTTGACTTTTTCAATTACAGGATTTACGCTTCTTTTAAAGAGATTGTTAGCTCTGGCATTGATGGATTAAACTGAAACCTAGTTAAACACTTGATCTTCATCATGTATTATTACTTGCGGAAAATTTAATGATCCTTCTCCGACTTTATGGCTACTATCATTACTAACATTCGTTCTAATAAATCTTTTTCATTCTCTTAAATTCGGTCATTTTTATTTCGACTAGTTAATAAACATTTTTATTATACAGCGAAAGTCACGTGCTACTGTTAACTTTACAAGAAGTCTTCCCAACATGCCTAAACATTTTTAAGCGGATGTTGGAGCTTCTTGCAGCCCCGCACAATGTAACTTACATTTTACGATCTCATACTAAAGTTTTTTTTTCTAATTTTCGCAGTTTTCTAACTTGTCATAAAAGAAGCTTTTTTAAAATGAAATAACTTTGAGATATTGCAAGGATTTTGCAAAGGTGTAAATTGAAAGCAGAGAATGAAAAAGTACTTTTTACAATAAAACGAAAGTTTAGGACAAAAAAGAGGAGTATATTATGTAAAGCAACGAGTAATTTCAAATACTTAACTTATTCAAACTATTTTAAATAAAGCAATAATATGGAGAAAACCTGGGAGCAAGAAAAATAATATATCAACAAACAGATGTCATTCCAAGCGAGTAATAAAAAACACAACGAAAATTACAGTAAAATTTTAACGACCAGTACAGAAGTGCACTTGGAAGTAGGAAAAATTTAGCAAGGAACGAGCGCGTAACCAAGTTTTTCGCCGCGTCCGCGGAAAAAGTTTTTCGCCGCCGACGCGTGCTTGGCAGAAAATTTAAGCCAGCCCTTTAAGTTTTCAGGAGCGACCTTACCACGCGGAAACTGCTGGCTTGTCTAATTTCTTTCGCACATTTAACATTAAAAAGCGCGAGTGAGCCACACGATCAAACCTCGCGAAGAACGCGCCACGGGCTCGCGGCCCTGATAAAGATTTCAGTCCGCCGCTCTTTATAAACGCGCCGTGTAAATCTGACATTTTTGCCGCCGACAATGGCTGCCTACAAGAAATGGTCATCATAACGTTGAAAGAGAGAGAGAGAGAGAGGCGGAAAAGTCTACTTTTCCCGCTTATCCTTCTGTAAAGCCTGTTTTTTTTACTGCACGTGGGACAAGTACGCATTTTTCTAGCAACGGGATTTCCTGTAATTTCAGCTTTCTCACTATTAGAACTACTAGTCTAAAACTAAACGCTTATACATGTTCAAATTATAGCTAATGGGCTAAGTTCATTAAATAATGCTAAATACGATAAATACAAAACAAGGACAAGTTTAAAATAATTTAACAGCGGCAAAATATTTTTTTATTCTAAAAATATTATATATGGATAAAATCCTTTATACTTTAGAAACAAAACAAAATAATTAAAAAAAACTGAATCTCTCTTTGTAAAATACGCCATAGGCAACGATCATTTTAATTTGCGGTAAACATAAATCATTTCAAACAGCAGAGAAAATTTTGCAGTCATGCATTGTTTGATGCAACAGACTCATTGGTTGTAAAGAGAGATAAAGACTTATTAAATTTTCTCAGCATATACAAAAATTCACCTGAATGTATAACATTTATAAATGTAAATAATTTAAAACACGTGTATTATCACATTGAATTGAATAAATTCACAATAAAAATAATAATATTATATGAAATATTCCTCGTCATATAGTATAAGATTGTTGAACCAGAGAATCAAGTAGTTCCGTATTTCTAGGTTTATTGCGCAATCATTAATTTTACAACAAATCTGGTATATTCATCTGTTATTTTATGGTAATAGCTAGGGTGCTCAAGTCATAAATAATGATAAGTACGCAATCAGTTTAATACAATCAAAAATAATTTGGAAATGTATACTTTAACTTATTATGTGGGCATTTTATTATTCCTACAATCCGGTAGATTTAGAATAGAAGAAGATCAATTCTTTTTCAGATGTTCAGGATGTTAAAAATAAAAAAGAGATAAATTAACTTATTGAAAAAAAGAGATTATTAATCAGTTTTTACGCTGTGATATAGATATGTTTGGCAAATAATCTTCTCAATAATTTGAACAAACAGGCACTTTTGAAGGAATTTACGATAAAGACTTAGCCGCTGCCGGAATAATTATGCAGGGGAACGCGGCGCAGAAGCTATCTTTTAGACCTAAGCATTTCAATCCTATAATTAAGCGTGCAAAGCCATTGCAAACGCTATTTGCTTATCTCTGCACTAACCGCACTGGGTATAAAATCGTGAGATCAATTAATTGCCACGAAAGCTACCTTAGATAATGCGCGTGGCAAGCTTCGTGTTATCGTACTCTAAATAAATTTTTCTTATGAAAAATAATCAAAATGTAGAGTACACCTAAATACTTGATTCTTGCGATAAATTTTAATAATGAGGTGGTTAAAAATACAAATTCAATTTCGGAGATAAAGAATGACAAGTAATATTATACCTACGCATATGAATATTTAATTGTGCTTTATGTTTTATTATGAATAAAGGCTTAGTCGAGCTTGGAAATGAAGAAGGCAAGGTAAATGATTGATAAAATTTCTAAAGCCAGCCAGGAGCATGCGTCAAGTTAAACGAGATAATGCAATAAAGGGGCAATTTACGGGCGTCGCATGGGCCTAAAACGAGCCATAGCACGAGAAAAGCTCTCAGGAATGGCAATAAAAGTCCTGAGCGCTCGGTTCGCGCAGCTCCTCTGCTGCTACGCTGCTAGTCGCGCAGTCGTCGCAGCAGAGCCTAGAAGAGAGAGAACTCGGCGCGCGCTTTGTCTCGGCGCTTTGGCCGTGCCAGCCATGTATAATGAAGCTACGGCAATCTATATACATCAAAGTACGTGCGGAGGCGAAGTTGCCTAAGCGGCCAATATCGCGCTTCAGCTCAACACTTCGCTAATTGACTTTGTTAGCTAGACTTGATAATTGCATTTTTCCTGCTTCGAGACGCTGCTTTTATTTTCCCGCCTGCTCCTGGCCCTAAAGCCCCTCTTCCTTTTAACTTCAAATTTAACTTGCTCTAACGACCTTCTCAGCTGAGCTTTTTTTCAAACAACAGTTTCAAGTAGCTACTATTGACAATATCGATAAATTTATTTTTCTTCCAGATCCATATATGTCCATATATGTTTTCAAGTTACATGTCGCAGAATTTTAAGCTGCAATTTACGGCTCTGTTATATTATATTATCAGTACAACAATCAATTAAATTTACAGTTATTATTTGACGATTATTGTTGAAAGTTTGTTTTGTATATAATTTCATACGAAAATCTAAATATTTATGTATAATATAAATAAGATTATCGTTGACTAATTTAACTTTCGAACAAGAATTTTTTAAAGCTTTAACTAATTGAAGAAGTAAAGAAAAATTTAAATTAACTTACAAGAATTTTCAAGTTTAAATCCTGCGTTATTTTTAAGTGTCGAACAAACTTGCTTCTCAGGTTCCATATAGTTAGTCTATCAAAATCTCAAAGTTCTCTCTTAAGCCGCGCTGTCAAAGGGCGCAGCCAAATTAACTTGGATAGCACTTGATAAAGCTACAAGCCGTCATTTTGCCGCCACAAGCCGCAGGAGACTCGCTTTGATAAACAGCTTTATGTAACTCTTAATCGTCTTCATAAATATAATTTCAAAAAATCTTGATTGTCTAAGAGAATTCTTTAAAAGTAGTTTCAGCAAAGTGTCGCGGTATAATGTAAAATAGAGAAAAACGTGTCGACGTAACGCGAAGCATTAATTCTGCGGCAAGTCGAGCAAGATTACCGCTGAAGAGAAGGATAAGAGGGCAAGTCGTATAAATAAGGCTTTACCTGCGAGGACGAATTTCTCCAACGAGACGAATGGATCTAGTCTCGAGTTGAAAGCTCAAGCTCAAAGTCGCGGCTCGCGGCTTCTTAGCAGCTGTATCGAAATACTCGAGGGACAATGGACAATGAACTTTGGAGTTCGATATCAGTTTTCCCTTAAGGAATCATTACCGAAAACATGCCTCCAGTGAAAGCACAATGCGCGAGCTCCCGTGACTTCGGAATAATTCAGGAGCAAATTCATATAGGCCCATTGTTGTATAGCAAAGTTTTCGCTCCTCCTCAATCTTCTTGTAGTATTTCATTAACTTGTCACTTTTACCTATTCCCTATTGTCATTATATTCATAGAGTTTATTTATGATTAATGTCCCAATTAAAAGTGTCATCCCAGAAATAAAGAATCGCTAGAATCGGAGGGAGTGAAAACAGGACAATCAATATTGCACTACTTGCCAGGGTTAAAGGGGTTAAAAAACAGTTCTTTCCGATTGTCGGCTCTGAGAGGCTGTATAATAGCCGCAAATAAGTCTGAGAGTATTTGAATGGACATGGCGGTAATTCCTTTGGGGAAGCTGCGATAAGGCGAGCTTGAGTCTGCATAATTCGCGTCTGCGAGGAGATATTCAATCAAAGTCCGCGAGTAGCGAGCTGGCGCGCAAGAAAGGGGAGAGGAACGATCGGAGGGAATGAGAGAAAGCAAGAGGGATGTATCCGGCCGGCAAAAAAGCTCGGCTGCGCGCGCCATTGCCTCCTGAATAAATAATAGACGCTTTCCCGCACTGCGTGCTCAGCGTATCGCCGGCGTGCCTCCATCTCTCTCTCTCTCTCCTCTCCCTGTTTCCACGCGACTCGTTTGAATTATCCCAACTTTCGTCTCTCTATCTTACCTTTTTGCCAGCCCCGGCTCCGCTCTCGCCTCGCCCAACGCGAGCTCGTAGTTCTTCTTTTCGAGAAAAATTCTTTTCTTGGATTTTGTTTCGCCGAGACGAGAGGGGAAAATTAGCCGGCAAACCAAAATCGAACCGAGAGCGGGATTTTCTTTTTTTCCCAGCACCGCTCGCTGAATTGCTCCTTGGGAGCTGCGTTGAATTAATTCGATTGGCTTATCCGATGCCGCCGCGCAGCGGGCTTGATTAATTGCGTTAATTTCCCACTTGGCTTAACTCAAGCAGCAAGCGCTTTATTAATATTCAATGTTTCGTTATACGCACCGGATCGGAGAAATTTACAGCGCTCGCGTTCGTTTGTTAAACAGCTTAACGAATACGGGAAATGCTAAAATCGCAGGGCCCGAGCTGCCGTTTAATGAAGTTTTTCACTATCGGATTTTATCGGCTTGGGGATTTAATGAGTTTTGAAAAAGTAACTAGCAGCATTTCGAATTGCAAATTCAAGTTTTAATAATGCCAGCCAGACTCGCTTTAATTGTGGAATAACGTAATAATCATTTCATTACTTTCTTTACACTGCTTCAGAAAATCGCGTTCACAGATTTATCAAGTTTACTTTATTCTGCTAAATTAAAGAGCTAATTTATGTTAATTTTGGCTTGAGCAATAAAAGTTATTCAATTCAGAGCTTGTAAAATTGAATAAAGGAAAACGCTTCTACCGTGGAATTTCTCATTCAAAACAACTTTATTTTTCAAAATAAAGCCCAAACTGATATGATACAGAAGTATCATGGAAAAATAAAATCTTTTGTGCATATGAAAAATAAATACATTTTTTTCTAAAAAATATTTTACTTAAAAAACATATTTCGCGTTTCCCGTTGAAATGCAATATCTATTCTTTTCTTTGCTTGAAAAAACTAAAACTACCCAGAAATTCAATTTCAATCAAATAAAATAAAAATAAAATCTTTTCTCTTTAGACTATTACTATGAATTTAAACTATTTCATTATTTACTCAAGCAACTTGCTCGTTTTATTTAAAAAAAAATCCAATGTTATGCAGAGATTATCATACCACGAGAGACTCAAGCGGTTTCTAAAAAACATCTACAAAATGTACGATTTAAATTGAATTTTAAACCTACCATTCGTTTAACATTTCATATTCCAAGTATGTATATGCAAGAATATATTTTTTATACATACATATAATTTGAATAATACAAGAAATTTTTATTTAAAAGGCAAACAAGTGAAAGAGCAGTATCGAGATTGAAAAAGATTCCTGCAACAGCTCAGAAAGATCGATGTGTTTTTTGAAAAGATTAAAAATGCTGGCAAACAAGGTAATAATTCACGAGCAATTTAAGAAATGTAAGCAAAGTGGAAATAGAAAAAAAAGTGCCGGAATATTATAGGCTGTTGATCATGGTGTCGCGACACTCGTCGATTTAAAGGATAAGCGCTAAAAGTTCAAGTACCCCTTTCGCCAGCCTCCTAGCACTCGGCAGCGCGCGGAGGAGAGTCGTGCAATAAAACTCGAGCGATCTTCCGCTCGAAAACGAAAGAGAGAAAGGGCTGGATAGGATCGAAACGAGTGAAATACGCTTTATCGCTGATTTTCTGATCTCGGGGATTCCCCCATCTTTTCACGAGCTTCCCTCCTCTGTTTCCTTTGCGCCTCTCCCGGCTGCAATTTTTCCTACTCTCCTCGGACATCTTTATCTTTTTTCTCCCTACTTCATCGCCTTGTCTTTTTCCTCTTCTCTTTCATTCTCCGATGCACTAGACATTCTTTACAGCATCCTGCTCGCCAACATCGTAACAGCAAAACTTTCTATGAATAATTATTTATTCTTTTCTTTTCTTTTTTTCATAAATATTTTTTAACTTATTCTTTGAAAAGAGTTATTCGAACAAATTTCGAACCAATTGAACACATTGCACACTGCATGTTAGATAGAAATTTTAGATTTTCTCTCTACAATGGAAGCAAAATTCAATCTCAATAAATCGAATTAAATCTTCATTCAATTTATCCGTCTTGCAGCAAAGTTCAATTTTATAGTTTTTTTTAGTTTATTTAGAACAATGCATTTACTATATAGTTATTACTGCTATAAACTATAAAATATATTTTTGTCTAATTAATGAAATAAGAAATCAAAACAATTAATTGTTTAACAGATATTCGTTTCGTTAAAATAACCTATGTTTTGAAAACTAGCAAGTTCTTCTATGTATAAAATTAATAATAGCTCATATGATTGAAAATTAGAAAAGATAATCGAAAATTATTGCTACATGAAATATGTAAGTGAGCTTGATTCAGCTGACCCAATTTTCGAACTTTAAAAAATAATAGCGATCTCGTTCATCTCGGAGGCCATTAAGGACCCTGTCTGGTACAACGCTTTTATATGTTACTACAAGACGTCAGTGAGTTACTTTTTATTTTTTCGCTACTAGCTCCACAATATGTTCAGTCTAGCTCGAAAAAATTCAATAACTCGTTCTCTTTCAGCTCGAGAACGGTAATCTCGTATTGGATTTTATAATGAAGGAACGTGAATAATACATCTGAATAGATGTTCCAATATAGCAGTAGAAAAATCCATGTATAGTCAGACACCCATGCTAGCTTTGCCAACGTAAAGAGAATGCATATTTAACTTTATTATCAGAAAAAACTAAAACTAGTTTGGAAAAAGAAACGAAATAGTTCTTTCAAAACTTGCAAGATGTTCGAGGCTTCCCAGAGATACTTCCGAGAGCAGAAATTTCTTTTGTTTCTAAATACTTTACTAGCTTGTCTCTAAAAATATATTAAATCTTATTCAAGTGTTCTTTCTCAGCATCCAGATAGATAAGATGCGATGAAAAGAAAGAAAGTAGGTAAGCAGCACGTTGCACATATTTCACCGTTTGAGTTAGCGCTTGAAAAGCTCCCGAATGGTCGATCAATTTTTTAAATAATCCAAAGCAAAGAGCTAGGCCCAGGCAGGCAGGCCTTTCTTCGCGCCCGTTGGCTCATCCCAGGCGCACCGCATTCCTCTCTCACAGGCTTCCTCCTATTATTCTTTTCACCTCAACCTCCAGCGTCGTCGCCTCCTACACCGCCGCCAGCACCTTTCTCATCGTCCTGTTCTCACACACACACACGCAACGACTATCTCTCTCTCTCTCGCTCTCTCTCTCTCTCTCGGGCACTCTTTCGCCTCGTTCGGCTCGTTCTTTTTCCTCTCGTTCGGCGCGCCGGCGCGGGTGGTTTTTTCGTCGAAATGAAATATTACGACGTTCGCGGGGCGGTAACTCTTCGGCTTTACGGCCGCGCGTGGCTTTCCAGGGGAGGCGCGGATTTTAAAGCGGCTGTTCTTCCCCCCCCCCTACTCCCTCTCTTTCTCTCACTTTCCTTGTTCTCATTTCCGCCAACTCCTTGCGCCGACTGGACTCGCGCGAGAGAGAGGTTTTTGACCTGGACTTTTCTTTCACTCTTCGTGTTTCGTTTTGCTTTTTTCCGGCCGCGCTCTCGGATTCTTTTAGAGTTTGGATTGGCCGAAGCTGCCGCCGACTTGACCTCGGCCGCGGCCAGAAAACTTGTAAATGGATAACGGGAAAAAGAAGCTTACTGCGTTATAACGCGCGGCTCCGATTGTTCCGTGGGACTGCGCGCCACTCGAAACTATTATCGCCCTGGCTTTACTCCTTTTTAGCGGATATGAGAATTCACTTGACGGACTAAGCTGATTGTTGGCCGCGAATTCAAATCGTTCAAAGAACGCAAAACGAGCTTTGCGCGCCGAGCGCGAATAAAGAAAAAACTCTTTCGATTAAAACGAAATCTCTCAGCCAAAGGGGATAGACCTTGCTTCGAAGATTAAGTTTATAACAAAATTAAAGTTGCTATTTTTTGCTCTCAACCAGGCCTATCCTTTAATTAAACTGTTTCAAGTGTAATAATTTTTATAAAGTAAGTTGTAGTCGGTTGGAAAGAGCAAGATCTTAACTCTGAAAAAGGTAAGAAAAAATTGTAGTTCGAATGTGGGCTAATAAAGACGTCTTGAAAATCGATGGAGCCGTATCTTTAAATCTCAATTATTTTCAGAATCTTTTAAGTTTATTTGACGGATTAAAAAGAAATGCAGCGGGAAAACAAATTTTTATATATATAATGCAAAGAAAATGGATCCTTTCTTATAAACTAACAAAAATTCATGTTTATATTTTATAAAAGTAAACCGGAAATATATAGCTAAAAAAGCAGAACTAAACCTTTAAGTTGCAAAAGATGTACCAAGTTCAATGGAACTCTAAAAGAGCTAAATGGAAAGTACTGTAAGCGAATCAAAGCACCCTAAAAGTACATTATCGCGTTCAAAGTGAAAAATCTTGTCAACAAACGTATCAAAAATAAATATTTTCTACTAAAAAACTAAATTTTATATTCAGCGTAAAATTTAATTTTATATTTAAATTTTCTGATCAAATGGAGATTTTACTAATAGAAACTTATTGAAAATAGTTACTTGTGGCATAATGACTTTAATTTGGAATTTTTTTATTATAAAAGTATATGCAAGAATTTTATTTTTTATTTTTTATAATTTTAAGCTAATAGTTCGTATGATTGCGCTACATCAATGAATTTAAAGATACATTTCTCCCAGAGGGTGACAGTGTATTTTATAATTCCTAGACATCTATGAAAGGATGAACTGTGTCATGCTTTTAATAATAATTTTCTTAAGTAAAGGTGTACTTATGGAAATTAACCGGTTCAGCTTATACTTTCAAGAAACTAATTGAATGATGCACAAGGGAGCCTTTTTTAAAGTAGTATTTAATTTATAAAAAAGAAAGGCAAATTAAGTAAGGAGAAGCGAGTGCCGTCTAATGGATTGCTTGTTAGTAAAAGTAGTGGAATAATGACAAAAGTTGTAGGCAATCTATCAATAATTCGGAAAATCGAAAATACTTGAAGCGTAAAGATCTCGATGCATCCTATATTCTGTCGCGCAATCATTAAAATTAAAAAAGCTCGCGAAAATTGACGAGAATACTTGTTGAAATAGGGTTCCGGCCTAGTAACTAACTGCTATTAAAGGAGAAAAAACGAACTCGACTCGCTGCTGCACTCGTGAATCGTCGACACGTTCGTTATCGCGAGCGAGATGCCATAATAGGGTGGATTTCACCTACTTTTTCGCGCGGCAAAATCATTAACAGCCTGCCGCGAGAGACCGGGCATTAATTGCATTTTACCGCTCGGCCGACCAATTTACCATAGTGTCTGCAAATCGCCGAAGCAATTAGCTAGCGGGCGACAAGCAGCTAGCAGCCTCTGGCCACCCTGCGACTGCACTCCTCGATTTATGGATCCGATCGCCCTATTAATTTATCCAAGAAGCCTGTACGTTTAACCGCACGCCCTCAATCGCAAAACTACTATTAAACCGCTCAATATTGACTTGAATGTACGCTATAAAATGGATCATTGAAAACTTTTCAGTGGTCTTTTACTTTTATAAGATTTCGAATGAGCCTGACACTTTTCAACTTTCCTCGCTGTACCATTCAAATTCAGACTCTTGACTCGACAGTTTTCCATTATTTTTTGATTTATCACCTTTTCACGTCGCCAATCACATCCAAATATATCATATCAAAATATTCAAAATTATTACACATCAACATAAATATTTTCGTACGTATATTCAATATTGACTGACTATTTTAACTGAAATGAAAATCAGTTTTTCTTCTTTAAAAGCATTCTACTGCACTTTGCAGACTTAATTGTTTAAAAAAAAAGTTGGCAATAAGTATTTTCAAAATTCAAGGGCTCACGGTCGTTGAACTCGAAACAAGTATAATATCTCCCTGCGATTAATAAGGCTTTGTCATTTAGCTACAATGACGTGAGCTCTTTATCCTTGTCCCTTTGCTGCATTTCCTGGTAATGAGCCTCCTCATTGGACCTGCCCGAGCCTTCATTTGCTGTCTCAAGTAGTTTGCTTAGTAGTAGCCCGACACGTTTTATTACTCACTGCGTCTCGCACTGAGACGCACAATCATTTTCAGCTTATTAAAGACTTTTTAAAATGAGACTTTTTTGAAAAACTTTTTTTTCATTCATTTTTAATATACCATCATTTACAATTTTTCACAAATCATCAGTCTCTGCGGCTATCCGATATACTTTGTCATACCAATTTTTTTTCAAAATTACTATAATTCTGTTTTATGGTTTTTAAAAAGACGAATTTTCCTTTTTCATACATAATTAAACGCAGGATTGCCAAAAAATTATTATTTGATATAAGATATTACACCAGATCTAACTTGACAAGTTCATTTCTGGACAATAGTTCCGATCTTTCATGGCAAGTCCACTCTAATCTGCATAAATATAATTGTAATTCCCTTCATTTATGTATGTATATACGATAAATGTACCAGGATCAAATAGAATACACTAATTAAAATAAAATATGCTTGATTATCATTATTATTATTATCATTTATTAATATTATATCAATACATGCGTACTATACATTTATATCGTGATTATTTTGTTTTATTTTTATTAATTATTAAATGGCTTTATTAAATATTATAGTCTCTTAATTCAAATAAATAAAATAATAAAGGCTAATAGCCACTATTTTGAACTATAAATCGATTTTAATTATTTACTGTAGAATTTATTTATGTGACCTCTCACTCCTCATCCCCTGTGGGTCATCGTAGACATAAGAACTTGCACTGTATAAACATTTTATATATATTTCACTGCAGCACAAACGCAAAAATCGCTTTCATAAATATTGAATTTTTTCAAAATCTCATGATCCGACAACATACCTATCGCAAAGCTTTTTTAAAGCTTTCTTTTTTTAGAAAGCAAAAAGCAAAAGAAATAAAATCTAGTAGCAAAAAATATTTTGTTAACATTTTTATTAAAAGTTTAGCTAAATGATTTTATTAACTTGATCACATAAACGTTTTCAAAACTCTGGATTAGTGCATATTCGTGATTCGTTGCGGCGCCAAGAGAGAATTACTCTATTGAAATATTCAAATCAATAGTTATCAATGGGATACTGCGGGCTTTGCAATTGAATATTATTCTGTATTCTGTACTTCGTTAACTAGTAAAGCTTCTTTATATATATAAACACACACATGTATATATGTATGTATAAAAGAGCGCAATGTAATATGCAGAGTGCATCGGGTTCATTAACAGTTCTGAGTCATTTGAAAAGAGCCTAAGCTAAAATAAAATGAACTAATGAAAAATGAACGGCGCTCCTGGAAAGGCGTGGTTTTATGCGGTTTGAAAAGTTTACGAGCCGCGAAAGGATTTAGCCCGCGGCAGGCGCAACACGCGACGATATAACCGAGATATGTTCCGCTCGCTTTTAGCCGGCGCGTTACTAATTTTCCTCAGAAGGACACGCCAGCCGAATTTATCGGTCGAAAGTGCATTCGGGAACATTAACTGCTTCCGCTCTATTAGATCTTATCTGCTCTCCAGCCTCTAGCTCGCTCCCTCGGCGTGGCCTGGCCCAGCCAACTTTCCCCCGCTTATCTCTCCCTCTCTCTCTATATATATATGCAGCATCGGTCCTCTTCGCTTTCGCTCCCAGCTCTCTATATATACCTATATCTCGATCCTTTTTGTCTCTATCGCACGGTCCTTGATAGTGCCGCTAGAGTAGGTAGCTCGCGGTTGACTCGTCCTATCTAAGCATCGACTAATGCATTCTCTATTTTGATTTTCTGCCAGAGCCTCGCAGTTTGGCTGGGCTACTGTCGAGAGGTGGAAAATGAGAAATTGAGCGAAGCTGGCTGGAAAAGAACGGCAGTAGCGCGTAAACTGCGGGCAAAGACGAAAAAAAAGAAGAGAATAGAGCAGAGCAGTGAGCAGAGAGCAGAGAGGGTAGAGGGTAGAGGGTTGAAGGAGTTGGAAGCGAAGAAAAGAGCAGGTCTCGGAAATCCAAAAAATCTTGCTGCGTGAGCTCTCGCTCTCCCCGCGGTAAACTCGGCCTGTTTACCAACTTTTCTCGATGCCGGCTGCGCCTGCCTTTCGAGTGGCTCTCGCGCGCGCGCAGCTTGACATGGAACTCTTTGCTGTATAGGCTATATATAGGCTGCTCTCGTTCACCTTCGCCGATCCGAGACAGCGCGAGAGGGGGCTGAATCTAGGCTCGCGGCGTTCGTTGCCTTGTTAAGGTGCATCAGCGAGACTTGGCGAACGCAGACAGCCTCTCTCTCTCTGCGGTCACCGAACCCATTAAAGAGGACCTGAAAGTGATTCTCGAGAGTTCGAAACACACAGGTAATTCGGAAGTGATACGCTCTCCCCCGAGGCCACCAGAGAGCCCGCTCGCACCCTCGATATTTAATTATGAGCTGACTTGCGCCAGGGAGCGTAATCAACTCTGAGAGGACACCCCAACAACTTTAATTATTTTCCTAAACTAATGATTTTTTACGCTTCTAGCTTTTCTCTACCCAACCACTGCTGCCGATTATTGCACTATTTATTATCTTCTCCAACTCTTTCTGCACTCTTGCGGATAAGGCTTTTTTTATTTTAATTATTTTCAGTCGCCATAAAAACCAATTCTGCCTCCAATTTCAGCTCGACTTTTATTTTCAATATTTACTTTAAAATTCACATTTTACTAAATATTATTGTAGAATAAGCCAGACAAAAGTCAAGATGATTTCTCGATAAAGATACTCATTAAATGGCTGTGCTAGAATCACAGTTCTTAAGCATTGCTAAAACTTCAAATACGTGATAAAGACACTTTTTTTAACGCACTAAATAATTATTTATTTCCTCACATTTGGAGCACAAAATACAATTTTCTTTCTCCATGTAGGGGGAGCAATAGTATATTCTCCAACTAGGGATGAAAATTGTCAAGGACTCTTACTCGTGCTCAAAAATCATCCTCGCTAGAAAAAGCCACTTCCTCCCTTGTTAAACACCGTGCTTTTTTTAACAACAGCATGCAGAGGCTCTTTTTTGTGCACAGAAAAAGGATGGAAAATCGCGGATTGTACAGTGTCAATAAAAATTTACAATGTTTTTTAATATTTTTGTTTTATTTAAAAAATTTTTCAAAATATTCGAATTTATTAAAAAAATGTATTCAACAATTAAAGAAAATGGCGAACTTTTTTATTTATTTTCATTTTTCTATATATTGCAATTGCTACTTTTAACCATAAATAATTTTAAAATTTAATTTATATTAATAAAAATTAAATCACATTCTTTACACGGAAAAAGTTTGCATGTTATCAAAGTCGTAAGAAAATAGAAATAAGTAAGTAAGTAAGTGACTCGTTAAATTCAGACTAGAATTCGTCATTTATGGTTTTTTACCGTCATTTTTAGATATTTCAAGACTTTAAAAGTTATGTTAAATTTACGCCAAGTCATAGAATATCTGAAATCCGCATGTCAGAAGCTACTGTGAACCCGATTAGCGATTTTCTGGAAATTCGATTGGAACTTTGGAATTCAAAAAACTGAAATTACATGAGGTAAACTTTATCACATTATTGAAACTAAATTTCAATTTAACGGATTTGAAGAGACTCACCCACTAGCTTCATTTTAGGTCATCATCATAAGTAAGTAATATACAGAATATGAAGAATAATTAAAATAAATATTAGAATTAAGATTTCTAATAAATTTATAAGAGTATAAATTTATTTAATCTAATCGAAATCATTTAAAAAATGTATATTGTTTCTTAATACTTATTTTAAACTTTAATTGTATACATATAATTATTTGTCTTTTAATTTTGTGTGTTATTCAAAAGGCTTCAGAAATATAAATAAGTCTCTTAAAAAGTGAATTTTTAATCCAGATATTGATGTTTTATTAAAAACATTTTACGGCGAATAAATAACTTTAAATTTTAAATACTGAACTGAAGCTTATCAATTGTACATTTTATTATATTTAATTGTCTTGTTCATATT
>JAPYZA010007423.1:0-13936 GCA_030522685.1 Eupelmus azureus | reverse complement strand
TAAGAAATTTACTATCTATTGATATTACAAAAAATTATTCAAAAATTATAATATGTTTAAATTGTTTCTTGATGTTTTTCAATACCGTTAAAAATAAATAAAATTTGTAATTATTTTCATTACTTTTTTATAGTCTCCTAATGTATAAGTTTGATTTAAAAAACATATGAAATTTTAAATAAGTATTATTTATTTCAAGGTTTATTTATAATTAAAATTTAAAAACCAAATTTGTAACCGTATTCATAACCACCAAATCAGATATTAGACATTCACCAGAATTTTTTATATATTCTGGCCACGAAACGTCGCCAGTAGATGAGGGTTTTGGACAGCATATGTAGCAGAATTTGGCCACTGAACAGAAAATTTACTGAATTCTGGCCGCCGAATGGTTAATTTTCTACGAGGGGTGGTAAATGCTGGTGCGAGATCTTATATACATTCACCGAACCAATCTTAATGCACTCGTGCATTAAGATTGGATTCGGTGGTTGGATCGGTGGAACGATTTGGTTCGGTGAATGTATATAAGATCTCGCACCAGCATTTACCACTTGGGTTGTCGCCGCCTACCGGCAGTATACAAACTGCACTATCACAAAATTAATCCAGTCGGTGGCGCGAAAAAAAAGATTCCCAATAAGAATATCTCTCTGAATAAACCTAATTGAACCCAATTTAATATTAGTTCTAAATTGATTTCTTAAGCAAGATACTGTATGTCAATTTGGAATTCGGCGCCGACTTCGAGAAGATTTTTGTGAATTATTTCACACTTTTTAGTGCGTTTTTCATAGTCGGTTTTATTTAAAAAAATTTTTTTTTTAGTGTAGATAAGTGAAATTGTTCGGTATGGTTAGTTAATAGGTTGATTGAGAATTGATCTACGTCGACCAGATGTTTAATTTTGAAAAAGTTTATTTAAAATTCAGTCAACGTTTCGGAGATGTTAATAGCCTCCCTCTTCAGAGCTTTATAATATATATATAAGAAACTATCATTAAAAAATACTAGTATTTTATGAAAATAATAATTTTAATTCCCTTATCATTTGATTCTGGCATATTTGTTCATTCATTTAGGCACTAAATACAAATATAATCTTCATCAAACTCGGACAATCTACGAGTTTTTTTTAAAAAGTTTAAGAAATGATCCGTACGTCTTATTCTTTTTTATTACAAAAATGTATTTAAAAGTAACTATAATTAAGAAATATTAGTAATTTGTAAAAGCATATACTTTATTTTAATCACTCTTTTATTTGAGACTGATATATTTGTTGTATTATATCTTTAATTCTGTGGATAACGCTAAGTCCATTTTTCGTGATTTTGTGAAATGAATTGTTTTATATTGTATTTAGATAAATAAAAGCAATTAAAATTTTATTTATTTAAGGCTTTTGTTAAACGTCTAGCAAATAACTTCATTTTAAATATTATTAGACGCGATTTTCACGGGCTTTTAAGGGCTCGTTGGCGAGATCTTGAGTAGACCATCTTTCTATTCCCTACACTCGGCGATGGATCGTACTTTATATCAACCTTTTTGTCGTGGTTTATTGAAAGGAAATGTAATCATTTTGTTATGTATCTGTCAGATCTGACGTTCAATAAAAGTGATTACATAGATCACAGTTGACTTACTAGAAAAGCTTGGGAAGTGATTTTCTAAAAATGGATCTTATTCAGCTTCAGCGTCGGAGCAATATCTCTATTAAATACCGTCTTTTCAGTTAGTCTATGATTTTATATTTTCACTTAGCGTTGGATTAATACTTTACATGAAAAATGGAACTTCAACTGAGAACTCTTAAATTCCCCAAAAAGCAGTGTAAACTGAATTTTTAAAAACATGGGTTTGTTTCCATGGAAAATCGCAGAATTGCTATTGACCTGTTTTTTAATTGTTATAAAAAAGATAATCAAAAATTAAATTGAATTTAGGCAAAGAAAAATAGAACTAAGTTATCTACGTAGTTTTTAGTTAGATTTTTTCTAACATGTTAAGAAATAGAATAACAACTGTATTTTATGAATTATGTGTATTTTCAATTTACATATTTGTTTAGTTGTGAAGATTTTAATACATAGAAAATTACTTTATTTGCTTCATATTTTATTTTATATAAATAAGGTGAGATCAAAATCCAATTGTAAAAGACTGATAAAACATGATAAAATTATAGAAAAGTGGTGCAATTACAGTTATATAACTCGATGCGGATATGAGATATTTGCACCATTTTACGGGGCCTTTCAAATTTAGAATGTTTTAAATTAGAAAAAATTTTTAAAGTTATTTCATTTTTATTTTAAATGTTATTTAAAATTGTGTAAATAAAATTTTCTTTATTTTAAGCTACTTTTCTTACATTTGTAAAAAGGCCTATTTTAAATTATTTTTTTTTTATTTTTTTTTTATCAATCGAATGATTTGAAACTGAACTTGAAGACAGATCTTTAAAATAGACTTAAAAATAAATATTAAAAATAATCTAAACTCATTTTCTACTACATGAATATAGCTTTATATACAATCTGCAAATTTACTCAGAAAATATGTATGAATTTATGATATTAATATAATTGTTAATTTTTTTGAATAAAAAAAAAATAATCTTTATATTTAATCTTTTTTTTAGCAAAACTTTTGTTACACTACAAAATTATAGAAATATGCTCAAAATTGCGTTATCTAATAGGTTAGTACTTAGAGTTGGTACTTAAATTGGTTTTGTAGAGAATACATTCACTTTAATGTTTTTTTTTTTAATTTCTGTGTGAAAAATGCATTATATGTGGAGGATATTTGATATGTGCGACTTTATCTCTGTATTTTACTTAGCTTTATTCTGCCTCATATGTTTTGTTTAATTTTGTAGTCATTTTTAGGTTTACTTATATTCCAGAAATACGGACAAAACATATTAAGCCCAAATTTTTTTATGGAAAATAAATATATTATTTAGTTTCATCCAGTTTTCTGAATTTCATATCTTGTATACTTCGATTTTGCATTTTAAAAAGTTGATTGAGCAATTAATAGATCATATATTTATCGAAAATTTGGAGGATTTAATATCAATTCAATACCTACCCGATCATATAATGCCGAAATCTACAAGCACTAATATCCATTTTAATGTAGCGTTGCACTCAACTAAAATACCAGTTTTCAATAATATTCTCCAGCAATACACAAAACTTAATATTTTTTTCCGTGATTCTCCAACTACAACAAATAAAAGACACTCGAACGTATTACCTCACCCCTTAATTCCCAAAAGCCAAGCTCTCCATCCCAGCCATGAAAGCGGCACTCGCGAGTCGCGAATATTTATAAAAAAGCATTAAAAGCCGAGCTCGCGAGCATCAAGCCCTCGACTTACATTCCAGAAATTGCCCGGCTCGCTCTTACGCCCGCTCGTTACTCAAGCTCCGCGCGCTCATGGCGCCTCGCGAAAGTGGAGAGAGAAAAAAAAAATTAAAGTAAGAGCAGCGGCATTCGCCATTACTTTCCGCCGAGTGTATAAAATCTCTCGCGGGCCCATATAAGCTCCCCCTCGGCCTATAAAATTCCCGGCTGCGCCGTCCCATTGGCTTGGCTCGAGAAGTTTCCGGGCTGGGGCGCAGGCAACCCCCTCGCTGCACCAGATCTTCCGGAGATTGGCTGGCGGATCGTAATCTCTCGGGGCGCGATCCGCCTTTACTACCCTTATAGGCTTTTATACGAGGCTCTCTCTCTCTCTCTCTCTCGCTTTCTGTCTTGCTCGTGAAGGAGAGAGAGAGAGAGAGAGAGAGAGAAAAGAAGGAAAAAGGGTCGAAACGGCGCACCCTTCCATTAAAAATCCAAGGCTCGCGCGCGCGTGCCCTCCTCCTTCCAGCGGCATCTGCGCGGAGAGAAGGATCTTCTTCCTTTCTCCGTGGATCTATGGCAGCGCTTTTCTCATCGCGCAGCTAGATTTACGACTCATTCACTCGTTCCCGAGTTTATTATATGCGAGAGCCGCCTGCGTCCACCGGCCGTTCTTTGATACACATCCGAGGAAACCGATTTCCTACTGTCTTTCTATACCGCGCAGACACTAGCGGGGCCAGGCGCGCGCTAGCCACCTTTTTTATTGCACCCGCACGCGCAACGCGCGCGCACGCAATATTCTTTACGGCTATCGACGTGACGCAGCGGCTGCATCGACCGTTCCCTACTCGCTTTTTTTTCTCCCATTGCTTCTTATGCGGATATGTGTCCGAGAGCGAAACTATAGGGCATTCTTCGACTTCTCGTTTCGCGCCTCCCAAGCGTATAAGCGCACTTGGCGTTTTAGCCTTGAAAGAAAGAAGATTCGCGTTATTCCGGCTGCGAGGGCTATTGAGAGTCGCCTTATCTGAGAGTTACTCACCGTCCTGGTGCAGGCTCGCTCGATATTTAGAGGGAAAATAGCTTTTTCCGCTGAGCGAAGCCGAGGCGTGATGGCCGGTAAAAATTTAACGAGCAGTACGTAACCTTGTTCCTTTTATCTTTTATTTAAACTTTTTTTGTGTCTGAATGTATTTTGATTATTTTATGCACCTAACGATTTTAGCTCGTATTTTTTAATTATATTTAAGAAAACTGGATATGTTCACTTTTATTTGAATAAATACAGTTTTCATTTGTATTATATAAATCCCTTAAATAATTGACAATTTTATTAAAGAAGTTATATGTCGAGAAGCTACAGATATAATACAGCAAATATAGAAGAATTAAATGATAGAAGGATTAAAATAAAGTATACCTTCATTAATTATTAATATATTTTTATAATACTTTCTACTTTTATTACACATGAAATTAATAATAAAAACTGTAAAAGACAATAAGTCCTGATCTTATTGTCAAACTTTTAGAATATCTCATACATTGTATTATTTTGCAATAAGAGAAAAGAGTGTATCTTAAAATTATGGCCAGGATGATTGTATTGGTATTCAGCGATAAAATTAGCTAAATGTTTGATTTCGACTCATTGGCTCTAATCTCGCACATTTTACAAACTTCTCAAAAATACAAAAAGTGGATTTATGCAGTTACCGTTAGAAGTTACATAAATCTTATATGTTAAATATACTACAAATAACATTAATAAAATCAAATAAATATTTATTTAATTATATTAACTTTTAAAAATTAAACTTATTTTCAATAAATTATTATTTTTTCATTCAATTTTTTGAAATTCGAATCTAGACCATTTAGGCGGTGGGGGGAGGGGGGCTTAATAGCTCCTCTTTCATGGACAATTCGTAGAGTTACCGGAAAGTTGATATTTCATAAAGATAACTCATCGGCCCTAAGCGAACAAGTCTTTTTTCCGATAATCACTTCCCTACTTTACGAATTAGTCCACTAGAATCTAAATAAATACATCTTTAATTGCTTTTATTTATTTAGATTCACCTTGACCTTTCCTAATATTAGTTATTTTATTGTATACAAAATCGATCATTTCATTATTATCACGAAATGGATTTATTTGAATGATCAGAAGCGTAAAGACATAATACGATAGATACACTAGAATGAAATAATAAAGTGATTGAAATATCGTAAGGTTTCATAAATTACTAATATTTCTTGACAATAATTGCTTTTCAAGATATTATATATTTCTTATGTTAATTGAATGAAATCGATAACAAAAATAGTAAAAAAGATTATTTCGAATGCGATCAAAAAATTTTTTTTTTCCAAATATTTTATATTTTACAGGAAGCTGACAGAGTCTGTTTTTTAGAAAAGTTTCACTGAAATTGTGGAAAAAACTATTCATGTTCGAATGTCCATAATATTAATAAGTTGGCATTTCAATACTAATATTTTTCTGTCTAAAATTTTTTTTAGCAAAGTCCATAGAACTTTTTTGAAAATAAAAAAATTTTTAGAAAACAATTTTTTCCACTGATCTAATTAATGTTTACGGTATAATTATTGAGTTCCATATAGTATTCTGCAGAGATGGCTACTCGACCGTTTCACATTTCCTTAAAGTTATATGAGCCTGATTATATCGGTATGTAGTATCGCAATTAATTAGCTAAATGTTATATTTCAACTCGTTTTATCTGATCTCGTCACAGATATAGGGCGAATTTAATTTTCGGCCGAAAAGCAGGCATATGATTTAGAGATCCACAGTTGAATTTTAGTACTGATTGTAAGTGGTTGAGCAAGAAGAATAATATGTACAAATTATATATAGCTAATAATTAAATAGCAAAGAATTGTCCCTGTATAAATTATTTAAAAAGTGACCAGAAGAACCCTTGTAAAATTTAAATTGAAAAAATGTATAATAGCATTATGGATAATTTACCTCCAAATCAATTATAAAGGCGTATATCATTAATTTTCTTGTTTAATAATAATTAAGTAAATTAATTGGTGTCAGGAAGTATTATTGTAAAACGTTTTCATTACGTTTATAATACATTTACTAATCAATATAATAAATATCATTATTCAATCTTATTCATTAAATACGATCACTTCTCGGAAATATCTTATAATTTTACTCACAGTAATATTATATTTGCTCGTATCATTTTCACAGTGTTCATATGTGAGGAAACATATCAACAAGATATCTCAATGGATGATGTAGTCAATTACAAATTTTTTACAAAAATTCATCTTCTATCTATGTGTATTTAGAAACATATTAAAGATGAGATCGCTAATGTAGTGTTTGTAAAATTTAATTTTCTTGTAGTGTGCTTGTCCTTTTATAAGATATTAATATATATTTTATTGTTGACAGTTTATTCGTTATCTGATTGCCTGAGAAGATGCGTTCTTTTATTTGTTTTTGTATTTGTTTTCGTTGCCAATTCTAACAGTATCGAACCGAATCTCCAGCTGCGTAGCAGCAGTATGATCTAGCATCTTAAGAAATTAATGGAAAAGTTGAGTGCTTTTAACGCAAAAGCAGGTGCTTCTTCATGTAATATAATATCATTGTGGTATTAATGTTTTACTCGTAAAATTTTAGCTGTTCTGATTATTTGTAGAAGAGTGTAAAAAACTGGCAACATCTTTGTGCAGAAGTAAATTCAACATTTCCCGTAATTACATTTATTTTCTAAACAAATGTAGTAATGCATAGTTAAACTTCGTTTTATTGAAATATCTGAAATGAAATCTTACTTGATTTATCATGCCAAAATGAGAAAAAAGAAAGAAAATACTAAACTTGATAAGGTGAAATTTTTCTAAGTAAGACTAAAAAAAGTAATTTAAAAAACTGTATTAAAAGTTAAACAAAATTTTCAAGCGATTCTACTGTTAGAAAATAAGTCTTACTACTTGAAAATTTCCAATTATTAAAAAGAAGTAGACCTAAGTTGATCTGTATGCCAGCAAGAATTAATATTTTATAAATCGATTTTATAGATTGTATTATATTCTTTACACAGTTAATAGAAAAATAAGCTGTTAGTTTTCAAATAAATAATGTATAAATTTAAAAGTTTTCTCTTAGTACTTAGTTCACACAATACAAATAATGCTGTTTATTATATGGGTGAATCTGCCGTAACTTGAACTAAACACGCCTCAAAATTTACCCATGACAAAATTAATTATTTCCAACTCCTGGAGCGGTTATCTTGATTGTAGTAACATATAAAGCAAGTATCTAAAGCAAAACCAGAACAAAATACTCCTATGAAAAGTTACCTTAATAATTAAGATTTTTTCTGTATTACAAAACTGCGCATATTGCATAAGTTTCTATTTTAAATGTGAATAATTCGGTATACAAGAACATTATCATCAGTTTCTTAAGAAAAAAAAACTAGAGAAAACAAGCTTTAATTTGCTTTTTTCAGAATTGAAAAATATTAATCTGGTCCAAAGTTATGGCAGTTTGAATTTGAGTAACGGAATTAGATTGTTAAATTATAAATATTAAGTACGATTTAGATGATACGATCAGGTTCGATTTAGATGATATTTCGTTGCTCAAATTGAAACTGCCATAACTTAGGAACAGATTAATATTTTTCAATTCTGAAAAAGCAAATTAAAGCTTGTTTTCTCTAGTTTGATTTTCTGGGAACATTTAAATACTAAACACAGTGTAGTCTTCACATTAACATTTAATTATTAATTTCTTTTATATTTAGTTTCACAGAACTGACATTTACGTGCTTTTTTGCTTGCACAGCTTAACATAAGTAATATAAAAAATTCTTTATATATGAATTCAAATGTACTTACTATTACCTCTCGAACAATTTAATATACTTTATTCCCACCTCAACGATAATGGACACTTATTTCCCTGAAAAGGCACGCTGAAAGTGGCCTATTATTCCCGCAAAACTCGAGGAGGGAAATAATGGCCTAGGAGGGAAATAATGGGCCATTTCCCTCCTCGGCCATTATTTCCCTGCTAGCATTTTTATTAGAAAAAATAGAAAAACTATTGAAAAAATAAAATAAAAACAAATAAGTGGCCACCGTTAAGGTGGGAATAAAGTACTATATGCGACTTTACTCCCTTGGTGCATAATATACTATTAAAATATATCATTGTTAAATAGAAGTTTCGTTGTGGTACGGAACTGACATGTTGTGCTTTTTTTCTGAATTTCTGAACTCTCTTTAGGTTGCTTTTGTTAATCTGTATCACGTAGCTTACGGATCCATTGGTGCTAAAAAGTTTTTTGGCGGTCGTTTGAATTCAGATTTCAGGTATTATAAAGAGTAAATTTTTTGCGTAAAATGGGGTACAAAAAATAAGCGCCTCGGTTTAATATTAAAAAAATCATTTTAATTTTGAAACTATGGGAAATCTTTTGCAATATCGATCTGTTTCATGACATGTGTGGGAATTTGTTTTTACATAATGTACTTTTAATGATCGCGACGGTTTATATTAAAATCTGTTTTGGTACATATTACGGAACTGACATTTGAGGCCTATATTATTGTGTAGTTTTAAACTATAGCTTGCGAGCTTCGTTTTAACTATCGGAAAATGTAGTTGCCGATGCCAGATATGCATAAAACTCACGGTATAATTTTTTTTTTAATTTATCAGCGTATAGCAGCTAGGTACACGGAATGTGCAAGTTACGGCAGAATCACCCATATATATATATATAAATATATATTATTTAAACTGTTCTTCGAGCGGAAAACCGTGCTGACGGTACTCAAAATTTATCGTTTTTTAAACATTATAAAAGTGAGTACTATCAGCACGGGTTTTAGCTTTAAAAACGGTTTAAATAATATGATAAATAAATATTTGTTTAATATTTATCATATTATAAATATATGATGAATAAATATATATGTGATAAATAGTTTTAATTGTTTATATTGTGTGTACTAACAACTATTTTGTCCACCATTACCAATATTTTACTCAAAAACCCTAAACCAGTACAAAAACATCGAGCTAAAAGTATTCACATGTATGTACTTGTGGATATGTTTTTACCGTAATTTTCGATCTAAATCTATCCGCAGATAATTGAAACAAATAATTGAATAAGTATAAACTAGACCCTCACAATTCTCAGTGATATTTAAGCAAATTTTCGATAATCTAATACATTTTTCTATGTAATCAGTCATTTGGTTGCTAACTTTCCATATTTTATGCAACTTTTTTTTCTCGATGAGTAGATTTTTCAATTCTGAGTTGTACCATCTTGGATACGATGAACTGAAAAAACGAATTTTAGGAACATTGCAATTAATAATACAATATAAGGAAGTTATAAAAATTCTCCAAATTAATATTTACATTATTAGAATTCAACAATTTATCATCCCAACAGTATAAATCAATCTGATGTATAATTCTAGAGTAGTTAACATTCTTAAAGTTAAATTGTACATTATCATACTTAATATTACGAGTCAATCGCAGCTAGATGATTTTGCTGAAATTTTTACAGGTTTCTCGCTAAAAGATGTGTCTTAATTTCAGCATTACTTGCATATCTTAAAGGGATATAACATACTTTTAAATATTATTAATTAATAATCAATTTTTTAATAAAATTATCGAAAATCTTTTGAATCTAGAAAAATATATAATATAAAAGTTGTAGACTTATGAAAAATACGTCTTTAATCTTTTATATGTGTTAATAAAAATTGATCATAAAAGAAATAATGGTAAAAAATCAATTTTTTTATCCACTTTCTATAATAAATTGACTTGAACTAAGTAACAAGGAACAAGCACGTGTATATTGTATGCGTATATATATTTGTATTTACTGTAGGTCGTGTCTAGTATTCAAAAACGTAGTTTATTGCATCAGCCAAACCGTAAGTTTAAGTTATACACTTATACTTTAATTCTTTCTCTAAGAAATTCTTAATAAGAAATTTACATAAAGATCATTTAAAAAATTATCATTTTTTTTAAAATCATGATATAACTATTACACATCATTACTAATCAATAGAACACGTATCGTGTGCTGTAATTTCATTGAAGTTTATAATTAAACGATAGCAGAACAAAGGACGCTTAATTTTTTTACATTTTTACATGGATCATGGGAAAAAATCTATAACGGAAAAAGCTAAATTTTTTAGTATCTTTTTAAGTTAAATAAAAACATTTAGTATAAAAATTTTATTACACTTCTCGTTCCACTTTTTGTCTCTCTTTCTCTCTCTTTTTCACTCTTTGGCCTCTTGCACGAATGAAGGCACACGAAGTAATAGAGACTATCAGCCAATCATGAGCGAGTTTTAAAAAGACTTGTTCCTTTTTGAAGGAATAGAACGGAACAAGTCTTTTTAAAACTCACTTCTGATTGGCTGACGGTTGCTATTCCTCCGTCTGCTATTTAATTCGTGCAAGAGGCCTCTCTCTCTCTCTCTCTCTCTCTCTTTCTCTCTCTCTTTTTCTCTCTCTTTTACTCGCTGTTTATTACAAAACAAAACGGTTTAGCTTGAGTAACTTCACTAAAATTTAGTTTGATAAACTTTCGAATATTATTATCTTATCAGATGTTATTTGTTATAGTTAGTGGTAATCTTAAGAAGGTGTCAAAAGGGATTTTATAATTAAGATTTTATTCTTATGTATATTATATTGAAGTGAAGCCCATATAATCAGTTCTCCGAAGCGTTACTCTTCATATTACCTAATTTTTTATGAATTAAATGAACGTTTCTTTTCTATTTTTAAATACACTAGAAGGTAGCTTTTGTCTTTGACTTACAAATCACTCTGATACTTGGGTATTCTTTACGAGGAATGTTAAACATTTCTTGTAATTACAATTGAAACCTGGTCCGTTCTGTCGTAAAAGATGTCGCGTAGTAAGCAAACTAAGTTTTTTAAGGACATAATTAGCACCCGGAAACCGACTATGTAGTTATGTCCGGCAGAGTGCCTGGATTATTTGGTATGTGTTTTCCACTCCTGATTTTTAGTAGCAAAAAAGTTATTAACAAAAAACTGCAAAAACGCATTTTTTTTAGTTTTTTGCTTATAACACAATAACTACTGAAGCAATGTTTATAGTTCCAATGGACTAATTGTAGAGTATTAAAATACAAACAAAACGAGCTTTTAACCGAGATGGTCCAAAAATTAGAAAGCGTGAAAATTTGGAAAAAACGGGGAAATTTTTCATTTTTTTCAAAAATTTATATATCCGTCATTTTTTAAGATTAAGAGCTAAAACGTTGCAAATAAGTGGGCCTCTGCATCTACTTTATGTGTGCAAAAGATAGATGCTATCAGGCCAGTAGTTTTTGCACAATTGCAATTGACATTTTATTTTGCGTTTTTTCCGTTTGTTTCCTATTGCTCGGGAGATAGTCCGATTTTAACTTTTTAAACGGTTTTTAAAAGTAATCGGGGAGTACTAAAAACGCTTATCTCAGATTTTCGTAAAAATTTTGGGAAATAGGTGAAAAATGCTTCCAAACGTGACCCGAAACTGGCAAGAGCGCGAAAATGGTCGTGGAGCATCTATCTTTTGCACACATAAAGTGCATGCAAAGGTCCACTTATATGCAAAGTTTCAGCTCTTAATCTTAAAAAATGACGGAGATATGAATTTTTGAAAAAAAATTAAAAATTTCCCCGTTTTTTCCAAATTTTCTCGCTTTCTAATTTTTGGACCATCTCGGTTAAAAGCTCGTTTTGTTCGCATTTTAATACTCTACAATTTGTCCATTAGAACTATAAACATTGCTTCAGTATAGTTATTGTATTATAAGCAAAAAACTAAAAAAATGCGTTTTTTTGCAATTTTTTGTTAATAACTTTTTTACTACTAAAAATCAGGAGTGGAAAACATACCAAATAATCCAGGCACTGTCCCGGACATAACTGCATAGTCGGTTTCCGGATGCTAATTATGTCCCGAAACGACCTTTTTTCGTAGGTTGCTTGGGCTATATGGGTGATTCTGCCGTAACTTGTCCAAAACAGGTACCCATGGCAAAATCAATTATTTCCAACTAATTCTGGAGCGGTTATCTTAATAGTAATAATAAATATATACAAAACAAATATTTAACACAAAACCAGAACAAAATACTCCTATGAAAAATTATCTCAATAATTAATATTTTTTCTGTGATACGAAATTGACCATATTGCATAAGTTTCTACTGTGAATAATTCGATACACAAGAACCTTAAAAACAAGCTTTAATTTGCTTCTTTTCAGGATTGAAAAATATTAATCTAGTCCAAAGTTATGTCAGTTTGAATTTGAGCAACAAAATTAGATTGTTAAATTATAAATTTTAGCATCAGATATGAATTTAGATTTTTTGCTCAAATTCAAATTGCCATATCTTTAAATCAGATTATTGGGGTCTGATAGTCCTATACTTTATCGACATGTCCAAATTATACAAGTTTTTTACAATTAAAAAAAATGTATTGTGATATAAGAAAATCCAGGACATAGTTGCCCTCCGTAATGATGTACTATATCTCTATACAAATTTTCAAGTCATTGTACAAGTATCACAAAGTAGTTACAAAGTATCGAAAATTCGCGTTTGGTCGAAATTTTTTTAATTCGAATAAAATTTTTAGATGAATGAGATATAAGTTAAAAATTTCGATCAAATGCCGGTTTTCGATACTCATTACGGAGGGCAACTATGTTCTGGATTTGCTTAAATTACAATATATTTTTTATAATGATGAAAAACCTGTATAATTTGGACATGTCGATAAAGTAGGTCTATTACACCTCGTTAATATTTTTCAATTATGAAAAAACGCAAATTAAAGCTTGTTTTCTCTAGTTTCATTTTCTGGAGACTTTTAAATTTTGAATATAGTTTTCACATTAAGATATAATTATTAATTTCTTTTATATTAAGTGTTATGGAAGTGACATTTTCGTATTTTTTGCTCGCATAGCTGAACATAAGTAAAATAAAAAATTCTGTGGATACGAATTTGAATATACTTACTGGTAATTCTCAAAAAAATACATTATACTGTAAAATATATCATTGTTAAATAGCAGTTTCGCACTGGTACGTAACTGTCATGTTGTGCTTTTTTCCCGAATTTTAATTTAAAAAATCAGCTCGCATGCACACGATTTTGAATTTTCGAACTCTCTTTCGGTTGCTTTTGCTAATCTATATCACATAGTTTGTGAATCAGGTATTACTAAGAGTAAATTTTTTGCATGTAAATGGATAAAAAAAGTAAACACTTGTTTAATATTAAATAGGTTATTTTTATGTTGATACTATTCAAAATCTTTTGCTATATCGGTATATTTCATAATAGTACGGGGGTTTTTTTTTATATGCTGTACTTTTACTTAAGATGATGTCGTAGCGATATATCGTATGCACTAATTTTGTTTTTACTAAAACAATTGCATTCTTATTATTATTTCATGAGCTGAGCGCCCTAGCT
>JAPYZA010007422.1:0-10150 GCA_030522685.1 Eupelmus azureus | reverse complement strand
GGGATAAGCTTGTGTTTCAAACAAATTACGACAGATAAGAAATATAAATACGTGAAAAATGCAGTTGGGTTGCACACTTTTTTTACATTGACTTACCCTACCTACCCTAAGTTTCATCAAAATACTTGGTCCATACATTTTTCATCTACCAAAGAAAATATCTAAACAGTCGTAAATTCTTTGGCTGCAGCTGTAGTATTTTTCTTTTACTGTCTGTCAAACATTGAGAGAAAGTTTAGAAAATTCACCAAATATCACGTTCAGAATCTGAAACAATGGATACATCTGTGAGCGACACGAAATCTTGGGATATAGGATAATATAAAACATGTGGCAAGCATCTGAAGCATTCTCGGATAGAAGTGTTGACGTTTTGTCAATGCCGAGCTTATACAATGTTTTTATTTATATTCAATACTCAAATAGGATTTGTCGTAAAAGTTTATTTTAAAAGTTTATATTTAATTCGTTGGATAAATTTCAGATAATCATCTGTCTTTGTTTAACGCATTAAGTTTGTATAGCGTTATTTCTCTCGGATGATTTGTTTAAACTTTACAGTTATAAATTAATTTTGAGGAAGCTACGTGCCAATGAATTGGCAGCAGTTTTTGGATTTTTAGTGTGTGGCAGATTTACCGACCAGTAAAATAATATTTCCAAAGATTCTTTTTCTTGGAAGTACTCTGTATATCTTGTGGGTATTCATAATTTTCACATAATTTACTTTCATTATTTACTATGTTTTTATGTTAGGTTTATCATATTTATTTAAAAATATACCTACTTATTTTAAAATGAAGTTTAGTTTAAAGTCCATCAGTCTAAAATATTGACTGTTGATAAATTTATAGCCTAGTGTTGTAATGAAATAAATGCGGTAAATCAGTAGTAAATAATTTAAAATTTCTAGTCATTGCCTTGTAGCCAGTAAAGTCGTCTATACCTAATAAAATCACTGCAACTGCAAAAGACATTTGAAAGTGTCCTACACAATCCACCAAAACTAAAAATAAAAAAAAACTGCAAAATCATTCAAATTTTACAAGCCCACCGATCGATTTTACTCATCCGCCCGTCATCCTGCGTGTTATTACTGTCGCCGACGCAACAGCCAACACTATCCCCCGAAAAATCCGGCAGCCCAGGTAAACCGTTCCCACGATCAGCAGTCACAGGCGAGTAACGCGCGCGCCGATCGGCTCTGCGGCGGCATCGGCTTCGCGTCGAGACAAAGGGGTGCGTGCGCAAGCCTCGATGTGGCCTCGCGTAGAAAGTATATATACATGTATACATACGCGCAGGAGCGCTCGAATTTCGGAAGCAGGTGTTCGATGCCCGCGAGATTTATTTTTGCCCAGACGATGGGTCAACACGCTGGATATAATGCGGCTTTTCTGGGCCGGCGCATTATGCGGAGCCGCCGCCGACGCTACCGCCACCTCTCACTTTCAAAGTCACGAGTTTTCGTGGCAAAGTGGACGGGAGCGCCGGCTTGGCTCTGCGCCGCCGCTGCGGAGAAAGAGACTTGCTTATATTCTTATCGGCTTGTCTTAGAGTTCGCGGTAGCTGGGAGCTTCATTCAGGCTGCTTAGACGGGGCTTATTAATATATACGACCGATTCAAACGTACGGCTAACTATGAGAAATGTAGAGCGCAAGCGAGGTTTCTGTGTGGATGGTGAATTTTACGGGCTTCAATGAAAGTGTGTTTTAAGTTTCGTTGTGCGAGGCTTAGGAATAATAAATTTTGCTGGTTTGGGTAATAAATATGAGCGGTATTGAACCGATTACTCAACAGTGTATTGCAAAGTATGAAATTGCAAATTATTTTATTTCTTTGTTCAATATTTATAATATACCTTACTTATTTTATAATATACAAAGAGAAAGCTACATACCAGCGAAAATTCAAAAAATTTATATGATTCAAAATTTTTAAATTTTTACGAAAATTTAAACGTTAAATGAGCCGGCTATAAAGCCATAACGATCTCATATGCAGCTAAACCGTCTAAATGAGTATAGGATCGGCACAGTTTACACATCGTACATGTATACATATATACGCATAATATAAACACGTGCGCGCGTGCCTTTGACCATGCTGTACCCCCGTACAATGTAATTCCTTAATTAAGACTATCCTTAAAAGTATCATTCGGCTTTATTATACCGACGAATATATTATGCTCATACAAAGCCAGCATATAGTGTAATTTCTCCGCTGGCACAAGCTGCGCCCCCTAAAACAATGAAGCAATAAAGATTCGCGAAAGATGGCGGCGGCTCCGGCGCTCCTAGTTCCAACAACTTGTATGCATATAAATGTATATATACAGTTTCTATCCCTCCGCCAATGTATACGTACACATATGATATAGATATACTGAAAACGTGAATTGCGAGACGCTGAGCCTGCGATAGTCCTTGAGAGTCGATCGAATATCCCACGAGTCGAAAAATCGACTAAATCGTCTCTGATAGAGCGCGTTTAGGCAGTGGCGGCGGCGATGGCACAGGAACCTATTTCCATGCCAATTAACGTTTTCGCAGAATATCTTACTGTGCGCGTGCGCGTTTGCCGGCTTTGACTTCTGGCTCCGAGGACTCCATCATGCCGGTATACGTTATAGAGTCGATCGTTTCTTTTAGGTTATTTTTTTGTGTATCCCTCGTTGCTTTCTTTCTTTTCGGAGATGCGCGGCTCCGATCTTCGATGCTTTACGACCGGAAGACGAAAAGACGAGGATGGATTCCGGCTGCGTTCCAGATCCAATTATATAACGATTTCGATGGAATCGAAAATTGATCGTTTGGAAAAAAGTTGTAAGGTTGAGTAATGGGCCTTTGTTGGTATTTATTAATCAAAGAAAATTTGAATGTAATAAACATGAATTTATTTTAACGTTTAATGACTACGTAAGCCGGTGGAAGTAAAACCATAATTTATGTGTACACAAATAAACGTACAGTAAGAGTTTAATTATTACTTACAGAACTATATATTAGCTTGTACCGCTCAGGATAAAGGATACGCAAATGTATAGGAATAGACTTTATTATAAAGGCTCGTTAAATCGAACACGTCGGGCAATTTAAAGAAGTCTAAAAGCGCTGCACCGAGCGATTTCACAAACCAAAGTAAATAAATTTCGCAAGCGGCACTTCTCTCTGAACGTCGACTCCGACATCCGATCGAGCGCTCAACTTATTGTCGGCATTTACAATAAATTAATTGGCGCGATACAGTTCCTCCTCGTAACTCCGAAAGAAATGACGAAACGAGAAAGCCAGCCATTTACATAAAAGTCCGCCTTTGTCTGTTATAGGGCGTGAGCTAGTGTATAGAAGACGGCGAGATGGTATATATAGCAGCAGGTCGGTCAGCGTCTAGCCTACCTTGCGGCAAGGTGAAACGGTCCGATTTCCTCTATACTGCGAGAGCGCGAGCGCGCGCGGACTATAGAGACCTGTGTAGAGTATATATACGCGCTTACGGGGGCTACCTGGACGCAACAGGAGGCGCTGCGCCGCTCCTTATTAAGGTCAGAGACACGCGCTCTCAGGACCTGCCCCCCCCGTGTGCGAGCAGCAGTGCATCTCTCGAAAAACCCGTTTGCCGCGTAAACGCGCTCTTTTCTCTCTCGCCACGAGGAGAGTGCGTTCGCTCTCGTGCTGCCTTTTTTTCATCTTTATATATGATAAGCTTAGCGTTTATACGCATAGTTCTGGTTAGCGATCGCCGGTGAGCGAAGAACAATCGGTCCCTAATGGGCCGCATTATGCAGCGCTCGGTAATTAATGGCCAGCTCTCGTGCGCTATCATCATTAGGAGCAGATCCCCGATGATTGATGTGTCGCCTCTTTCAATTCGCCGCGCGCGCAAGAGGCTATTTGTATATTCGGAAAAAGCATACACGCGTGCCTCGCGCCAGCGCGAGCGTAATGAGCGTAATAAGTACCGTCTCGCGGTGTATATACGCGCTCGGGAGATCGGCTCTGCGCGCGTGCAGGAGGAGAACCGCAGGAGGAGGTGGTAAAGGTGGAAAGTGGCCGCTTCTTTATGCGCCTTGGGCCCGTGACCTTTCGCGCTCTCCCTCCCTCTCTCTCTCTCTCTCGTTCCTATCTTTACCAACTGCTTCAGCAGACCGGCTCTCTCGCGAAAGAGCAGGCCTCGAGAGCACTGGATGAGGCATGGCGGAGAATCTCGTAATAAGAAATCTCATTTTATTACGGCCCAGCTTATACAGCTCTCTGGCTCTTATGTTCCTTTTGGCCGCGCGCAGCAGCAGCAGCAGTGCCCAGCGGGCCTCCTCGTTTCCTTGCTACACTCGCGCCTCCCCGGCTACTCGGCGTTTTAGTCTCGCTCCGAGTCCTCCCATTCTCTTTTTCTCCTCGGGAAGGATTCGCCGAGGCGGCGCGTCGATATTTTGCCCGAGTCTCCGCGAAGCTCGACGAAAATTAACAGGCCGCTGCAAAGCGAGTCTTAATAAAGCTCGCGCGTGCTTCCACCTTTTTTTCGGACGACTTTGCAAATTTATGAAGCTCGCCCGATAAATTTCATTTGCGGCCGGACTCTCTGTGTGTACGCCTGCGCGCGCGCGCGCGTCTATTCATTGTGCCTGAGAGGGCAGTGAATTTTAAAAGGGGAAGGAGGAGCCGAGGGGACAAATTTACAGCCGCCGCTCTCAATTAATTGCCCGGAACCCGAAGGTCCGCTCGCTCTTTGCGTTTATGCGGAACGTATAAATGACAAGATTTTCATTAAGTACGATAAGTTTGATGCTTTATTCGCCACGTGCGCGAGGAGGCGCTGCTGCTGGCCGCTGCATACGGTAACGAACTCTTCCTTTTTTTCTTGACTTTTTGCAAGCAGACAAGCAATGAACTTGAACGACTGCAGCGTAAGGCTGTGCGCGCTCACTGTGACTGGGCATCGTATATGACTTGTCATTACGTTAGAATGGCTTCGAATGTTTTTTTTTCTGCCTCTCGGCCCGCGCGACTGCCCCCACGGCAGGAATGTGTGTATATCGCGCCGCAGGTGACGCTGCGCCAGGCGGAGACGAAATATCCTTTTGTTCTTGCTTTGAAAAATACGCCGATTTTCTTGGTTGAGTGCCATCATCTTCATTTTTTTTTTTGTAATGCGAGAAAAAGTCACGTGTAAGGAATGATGTATACTTACGATGTACGAGTGGATTGTGTAAAGCGGAAGAAAAATGCAATGCCTTTTTTCAATTGAAGTAAAATATAACCACGATGTGAGAGTGTATACGAGTTATATTCATTTGTAAATAGCGAAGCTGAGATTTCCGCATTTTTGTTGAGAAAGACGAGTAGCATTCCAGTGAGTGGACTGATGATCTCAACATCGATGCTAATGCCTACTACGAGCATGTCAGCAGGTCTTATCCGACATTGCCGAGCACGCGTCTATGAAGCGACATTCGAGGAATGTTAATGCGTGATGTTAGCTCAGCGCGTTACGCTTATAAAAACGTGCGTTTCCTCGGAGAACTGCATTAGACAAAGAGGCCCAAATAGTGCAAACAAGCCACATCAGCTCAAATATCATAGTTTAGATTCGGCGTTGACTACTCGCAACTACCGCTCTACATATTCCAGAAAAACTGCGCGAAACAAGCATAAAGATGAGGTCAGAGCTACTGCACGGATTCTTCCAACGAAGCTACATCACACAACGTCGTGCATAATTGAAAAAACAAGATACCCACATTCCACGTGCCATTTCGTGTAAACAATCTGCACTGCCGCTTCTTATTCGAGCGCATATTGAGTCGAGAAGATCATTTTCTCCTTTCCCGGCAAGAGAGAGAGAAAGAGCTTACGTGTGGAAACGATACTAGGGCAAGATTAATGCCACGTTAGAGTTTCGTGCGCGCGTGTGCTCAAGCTGAATTTCTGCACGCTCCGCGGGCTCTCCTTTTTCGAGTTTCAAGGATTTCCGAGCTCTCGAACGATACAAGTGCTCAGCGTGGCTCCTACAAGACACTTGTATAATGTAGTCTGTATAAGGATAGCTCGAAAGATTTGCTATAGCTATTTTAAAAGTTTGAAAATACTGGTAAGATTGTAGGTATGTGTACGTGCATCATGATAATTAAAAACGTCTTCGCGATTGTGTATATTCAGTGGTTTTACTGACTCATAAGATCAGCTTGCGCGTTAAAACTGACCCGATTCCGGCCGACTAAAACAATATACTTCAATAGCCGCAGCCGAAATCGAGCGAATAAGCACAACCAAGTCTCGTCGCCGCCCTGCGAATAATCTCAATTTGCTTCTTAGCAAAATTACGCAAGCCGGCTCTGAATTAGAAAATTTCGCCATAAAATTCCGGAGTAAGCAGCGGCGCTGAATAATAATTAGAGATGCGCGTAATCGTACGAAGCTGAAAATTAGAGTGGGCAAGAAGCGGCAGGCGCGAGGAATATACACAGCTGTACGTGGGAGTTGCTGTGCCCGGCGCACAAATGAACTCTTGGGTGTGATACCGTGATGAGCTCTCGTACCGCTAGGTACGTAGGGACTAGACTGTAGAGTGTACAGGTTTTACTGCTCGGCAGGCCGCGGGCATGGGCTGTATAGCCGGCCAGCGAGCGAGCGGTCCGTTCGATCCTCTTGGGTAGTTGGCTCGCGCCTAGTAGAAGAGAGTCATGGGTCAGTGAATCCCCCGGCAGTTCCTAGTCACGAATGTTTGAATAGAGCGTGCTCGAGTAGGCTGCGGCTTGAGATGGTGTATACGCGACGGTAAGCAGGTATTCTGTATTGTAGTTGGAGTAGGGGGAGCGGGTTAGGTTAAATTTGAATGGGGGCCAATTTGGGTTGAGTGGATTTTAGATTTTACGAGTTTTTGCGGGTTGAGGAAAAGGTGGATGAGTCTTATCGTTTGAGCGGTAGTTTTGCGTATGAATTTTATGGCTGATTACAAATTTGTGTGTTAAGTTAAGTCGGACATCATATTTTGAGTGCATTTTTTTGTCTTTTGCTCTAATGTAAGATTTAAGACATTTGTGTGTGCATGATTCATTTGTGGAACGACTGTACTCTTCAGTGTCTGACAAAACGAATATCTTGCTGTTTTTGGTTATTAAAGCAACGATGAATTTTTTTTTTATAACCGGGGCCAATTTGTACAATATAAAAATTTTCATTTGTTTTTCTGCCAATTTGAACAAATAAATGTTTTCGTTTAAAAAAAAAAGGAATTTTATTTTAAATTAATAGTATAGTTTTCTAAGTTTATTCCTAGGTGTGACTGTATAAAACAATAGAAATAATCATTTATTTAAGTTTTCTAATATCCCTGGTAGAAATATTGACCAGATACTTGCACCGAATAAAAAAATGTTGTTAAAGTAGGGGCAGTCTCCCTTATAGGATACGTATCGTCTAGCATAGTGCAACTATCTCAAGAAGACAACGCGTTTCCAGTTTAGCCTCCAAGAAAGAACGACTTTCCGCGAGCGGCGTGCGAGCATAATACTTTCGCCCCGTGGTTACTCGCCACGGCGCGCTTCACTTTTATTTCTGTACGCTTCGACTCTCTGTTTTTTCCTACCTCTCAAACTCGTTACTATACTCTTAGCTTTTTATTCGCCAAGTTTTCTCTATTCTTTCACTTTCATGCGACAACTTACTCCTGCTAGATGCGCTTTTAGTGCTGATATAGGACGCATTTTTTTTATCAAGGTCGAATATAATTGTTTTATTTATAAATATATTCATATGCACGCATATTTCTCTATCTATTATGCACTGTAGTTTAATTTGGCGGAAAGTAATTTGGTCAGTAAATATTGAGTGTGGGAACCCTTAGTGAAAAAGGAGAGAAATACTTATGTACTCGCACGTCTCACTCGATGTGTCTATTCCTATATATTCTGTATAGTTCGGTATATCGCTAACTGCATACGTATGCAGATCGTTCACACACACACAGTGTTCAGTCTTACGCATGCACACACTCGGTTCGCCTATAGAATTATATTCAAGTTCTAATAAGAAACATTGCATTCGACCCACAATATAAAGATAGATGTCTTTGGTTAGTGCAGACCGAGCGCTTCTTATCTCTTTCTCTTACTTGTTTCCCCGAGAGAGAGATTTATCGATGCAGCTCCATAATCGAGCCTTATATAATAAGCGCAAGCTTAAACGCTGTTTAAATATTATGTCTAATGCATGCATATTATATAGGCCCGCGCGCTATAATAAAATACGCTCAAAGTGCGAGAATCCTTTCTTTCTTTTGTCCCATAAACAGCGCACCTGATGTCTCCTGCAAGCTCGTCTTTTCACATAAATTCACAAATAATATATTCACACTATGAATTATACAGCTCCTTCCCCATATTTAATTCTACTTTATTCCACGCGTGTGTGTGTGTGCATTTGTGTCTGTGCATCGTGCGAAACCAGCAAGGCGAACAAAAAGAACACTAATTCGCAGAAACAATAAATACAAGCTCGATTCTGAAATGTCGGCGGGAATTCGCGTATATATACGCATTACGGCAACTAACACAGTTTGCTCAGCACACCCGCGGAGTAATCAGCCGCCGTATAGCCGAGCAGAAGAATGAGAAAAGTGTGCGACCCCATCACGCTCCCCACCAGTTCTCGGATATATTCTTCGTATTTAAGCGCACTTACATCGCGCTCCGAGCTTCCACAAGCTTCCGCTTTTTTTGCCCTACGCACATGCACACTCTAGCTCGCTCGTTCATATTTACATATGTATATAAATATATATGTATATACGAATAGATAACAGCAGACTCATGCTCGATTCTTTAGAGCCGCGCTTCAGCGGCACAGTTTCCATATGCGCGGCTTACGAAACAGTCGATATACAGAAACACAAAGCGATGCACGCCAGGCTCGCACGAGACGTTGATAAATTCGCCATAATTGTCCATTATGTAGACACGCGCGAATCGTGGAGCAGCGATACGAGACAGCCGTCTAGCTTTCGCTCCTGCAGTCGTCATCGCTGCTCCTCTATATAGCCTGTAATCGCGTCTTCAGCACAGAACTCTGGCAACGACGACGACCGGCACTCTGGCTTCTCCCCCTCGTGGTGTACAGTGTGAATACACCAATTAAGGGCAATCTTTCCTGCGCGCGCGGCCGCTCGTTCGTCACACTGCGAGCTCGGACCCCTCTCTTATTCTTTCTTTCATACACGCGGGCTGTTTTAATCCTATTCTTGGTTCTTTGAATTCTGGCTTTTATTTATCGTACCGTTTTTTTTCATCAGTTCTGGATAACTATTTTAGTTTACTCAGTATAGTGAAAAAAGAAAACGATTTTTTGTTTGTAATGAGAATTATAAGCATGTGGGGCGCTTTATTAAAGTCATTTTGCTAATTAAAGTAATTCGCACACATTATTTGCACGTTGAAGTTATATATATAAATAAGGCAAATAGCCTCGTGGTCACGAACAATTCGCTAGATCCATTACACGTGTAGATATATTCGTTTCTTTATTAAGGACGATAACTAATTAAGCCTACTTCTATGGCAACTATGGCACACATTACTTTGTTTTTAATGTGCTAGAAAAATATGTAAAATAATACTAAAAGTTTTTTTCTTTATCCTGGAAAAAAAAATTTATTTATAAAATTAAGTTTAGCATATTTACATATGTGATGACAACAGTATATGAATAAATTTCTTATTAAAGTAATTTAATTCAGATTGTGTTCACCTCTTATCAAATACAGATAAAACATTAAGAATGTTAAGAAAAATGTAAAACATTCTTTCAAACTGCAAATTTTCGCGTCTGAGCTGTAGCAAAGGGTAAGTCAGTGGTACCCTGAAAGAACGAAGGGTAAAGGGGCAGTCTTGCAATCATCGCGCGCCCGGTGATTTACATCGTGACGATGCGGGCGGCTCGCGTTCGTGTGGGTGACTGGCGCGAAGATTTCAATCATCCCGGCCGTAAGCGCATGCGCCCGCCCTGCTTATATTCGTACATATATGCATGCACGCACGCTTATGTGGCACGTGCATGTCAACATAAAATTCCAAGATACCAATCTCGTTTATAGCGCGCGAGCTCCGGTGGCCCATGCCCCCCTCGGCACGTACAGCTATATAGCTGCAGTGTG
>JAPYZA010007421.1:0-19799 GCA_030522685.1 Eupelmus azureus | reverse complement strand
AATTAAATTTCTCTTGATTAGTATGTGTAGTATCTGATAATTTACATATTTTTCTACATCTACACAGTGATAGTGTGCTTTGTGCTTATTTGTTTGTTTGTTTTTTTTTTTTTTTTTTTTTTTTTTTTGATTTAGTGTTCATCATAAAATATAAACACAAACCTTTAAAAACTATTTTCTTTGTATCTTTCTTTTCTTTTATATGAACAAATAGTACTAAAAACAATTTCTCATAAGCAAGATTATTGTATTTTTAAGAATTAATGTTCTTACCTGATTTGTTTTTGTTCTTTATAAATATTTCAATTTACTTCAACATTCTATTTAACCTGAATTTTTATGTAACAATTTAACGCAATAATAAAAATTAGATTTGATTATTAAACAATTGACAAAATGATCCTAAAAAAATAATTTTCAATTTTTTTTCTTTTTTTTTTACAAAGTATATCATTTATCACATTACTATATATACGAAACTTATGAAATACTACAAATCTTGTACTTTTCTAGACAAAATTTACATAAAACACAAAATTTTCTAATCGAAAATTATAATTAAAAATTTTTACCAACATGATAACAATCAGTAAAAATACAGATTTATATTTTTGCCGAGTAGAATGTCCATATAGTCGAGTGTTGAGCTTGACTTCTTTGAGGTGTGTCGCATTCACGCACTGTGCGCTTAACACTCATATTGGCCATACGCCAAAATTTCCGTCATCTTGTTAATAATATCCGAATACTTGCTTCGACACTGACTCGATTATCAGATGTAAGAAATACAAAAAGCGATTTTGCATTTGTGTAAACGATCGCACGATACTGATAGTAACGTGCGCCTGGATGCTTAGTACTCTATCTCGGGATATGACGGAAGAGGGTTTCCGAAAGATACATTTATCAATAGAATATATACTATTACGTGTAGAAAAACAAGCTGAGCTAAATTAATATTATATTTAAAAATAAGTTTTTTATTAGAAATCAGAGAGAAATTAAAATTTGTTTCGCAGTTGAAAATCTGTTCATTTTTAAAAAAACTCACTCACTAAGTGTTTATATTTGAACGAGTAAAAATCAGCTCAAATTTACATGAAACACAATTTTTTCTATTGCGTAGGAACACTGAGTTGTAGCAAATGGAACTAATGTTAATATAACTAATCTAATGATAATATGAGTATTATCAAGTTGAGCAGACTCTATCTTGCGCATTCATCTGAGAGGTGAAAAATTATTTACTGAATCTTCTTATTTTTTAGTGTAGAATCTAAAGGGTTCGGTTGTTCTATAAGTATTTGTTTGGATTCGTTTCTATTTGAAGATTCAAGTTCAAAGGTAAAATTGATCAAAATTGCATACGATTGCCAATACTTCCTCTTTCAATCGAAGTAAAAGAAATATAATAACTGGCCATATAGTGTGACAATAAGCGTTATAGAAAATATCAATATGCATTCATAAATCTTGTTATTAATACACTGTCAGTCAAGGTCGTTATTTTTTATTATGTACCTAGCCTATTTAGATTTACAGCGATAATTCGGTGATTAAATGTATTATAATTTATTTATATAATTATTTCATAAACATGATTTTATTTTTATGATATTATTTGTATCAATTAAATGAAATTTTTAAATGATTCTAGTATTTCAAGTATCGAAATAAAAATCCTTAAAATCACAACTTCGACCATAATTTCTAGCAATACACAGAATACAAAACTTTGATGCTTTCCAATCATTGCATAAAAAAATAAAGATTGTATCTTAATTAAAGTTTCCGTCTTTTTGATTATTGTTCGATTTTTGAGCCATTTATTGAAAATACAAAAACTTTAATTAAAATTTAATTGTATTTATTAAGTTTTTCTTGCTTATGTTGGATCTATTTAATTTATTTAGATCAATATTGAAGAATAACTTTGTTAATTTTCAACGTAAAAATTAGGAAAGATAATTTATTATTTTACGAATCTAAGTAGCATTCTGTCCAAATAATAAGTCTTAAAACTTATTCTGTTTTGTTACACTTTTAAAAAAAACATTTGAATAGAAAATATTATGGTATAAAAAAAGTTACATTAAAACTAAAATCCAAATTAAAGGATAAAGTAAAGTATAAGTAAATATAAGATAAAAGTAAATGGTCGTTTTAAATTTTTGCTAGCTTGTGGTTCTAGAGTCCGGTTATGTATACATAACGATTATTAATGTAATTTAAAATTCACTCTTTTACCACAGTTAGAAAAATTCATTTTTTTATAGATATATCCAAAACTACGACGACGACTGGGCAGCGTAGACACACTTGAATTAACGTGCACTGGTTTGATAAATCTTTGTTCTCGTTAGTTAAGAATTAGAGACGAATGGCACCCTGTAAAATATTAATACACTAATAATGGCATACTTTGACTAACTGCTTTGTCTTAAAAATGTTTGATATGTTTTATTTATCGTATTTTTATAAACATGTTTATTTTTTTTTTAAAAAAAGTATATTTACGCAGTCTTAGGTATACTTTCATGCTTTCATAATATTATTCAAGGGCGATATTAGATAAATTTAATAGATCTCTATTAAAACTAATTCAGATAATGTATCAATGTTTCAACCGTATAGAAATTTGAGCTTCTATCTGTGGTTAAATTTAGCTACTTATGTTTTACAGAAAAGGTAAAGGTTTTTCGAATCACAACAAAAGTGTTTCAAGACATTATTCTGTATAACTGCCCAACACAGTTTGCAAAATATAATCTATTACTTAAAATTTCGCTAATATATGAATTTTTTAATTTTCCAAACATCTTTTAATTGAATTGCTGTAATAAAATATAATAATGCGTATAACTAAAACAATGTTAGTACCATAAAAACAAAGAACCAAATTACTTAAAATTTTGTTTACGATGCTATAGCGTATTGTTTAAAAAATCAAAAAAAATCACAAAAATATTTCCTTATAAAATTTAAAAACCCCCGACCTGTGAAGACCATGTTTTCCAAAGAAAGCAATCATTGTAAAACGCAATTCCTCTTATCTATCCATACCACTCAACCCAACAAAAATCCCTTATAAAAATATCAAAAAATCCAAAAAAAAACGAAACAAAAATCAAAATCTCCTCTGCTCGTTCAGGAAGAAACATCAGCTCAGAGTCTCCAACAAACCTACCAAACTCCTCTTCCCTCCTCCTCGCGCTCGGCGTTGCACGAGTCTAGCCATCTCCGTCTCGCTGCTCGGCTCCGTTTTCAGATCGGCTATTTTTGAACCGAGAAAGAGAGAGAAAGAGCGAGAGAGCGAGAGAGCCTAAAAACGTCGCGACCAATCGTCGCCGCTCGACGATCGCTCCGTCTCTGTCGCGTCGACGACGAAGCAAGTCTTCCGTTACCCCCGTTGATTCTCGGCACAGTCAGCTGCCGAGGGCCAGGTTGACTAGTCACACGCAGCCCGTCGTACGGTATACATCTTCAAGGTAAGCCCCATGTTCTCAAAAAAAAAAAAAAACTACGTCGTCAGCGAGCGAAAGAGAGAATTTTGCCTGGATGGATATAGTCGATCGTTTTTGCGTTTTAATGGCGATTTTTCGGGAGTCGAAAGTGCGAGGACTGGCATAAGTGCGCGCCGCTGGCCAAGTGGAATTTGGAAACTGTATCCGTCTCTCTGCCGACGAGCAGACTTGGCTTCTACTGTGGATTTATAGGACGATTACGCAAGACTGTAACCTGTGATTTCATTTAACGTGAGAAAGACACTTGCGGTATAACAATTTGATTTTTCGATCTTATCCGATGTTCTTTGACGGTTTACTATGGAAAATAGTGATTTTTGAAGCTCTTTGATCCTGAAATAGTGATGACCGCTCGCAATTGCTCGAGAGTTAACGTTGATGTAAACATTTGGTCAAATGAAAATTTAAAATAGCCGATTTTTTCTTATTGACATCATCATTTGTCTTAAATTAGAAACTTAATCTTCGTGTGTGTATTAATACTTCAAGTGGGGTTGGGTATCTTCATATAAGTGAACGTAGGAAGATCGTTCTGAATTTATTCTAAAAAGCTGTTCTGAAATACTAACTATTATTTTCTGAGCACTTGTGCTTTCTAAAAATAGTTCATCTATTTATAACCCATAAAGTTAGTGCTCTAGGTGTTGTGTATACAGTTTCATCTTTCAGTCCTAGCATTGATAATACAGATAGTGTTGTTTCGGTCCCCAGCCAAAAAAATTCTTTAGACACTTTATATCAGTTAAATTTTATGTAAAGCTCGCGAATTTATCAGTTCGAAAATCCATCATCTTCTAAATACCAAACACACTCTTCCGAAAAAGAAACTTTATCATCATTCCTAACGAACTTCCTGCTAGCGTATATTAATTTCATAAGGAAGAAGCCCACATTGTTCTATTAGCTAATCCTTCGGTGGTGCTTCTAATTTTAGTATCGGTTACACGCAGCAGCCACCCGTTTATATTTAGCCCTCGCAACAGCAGCTACTCTCCTGCTTTCGTCCGCTCTTTTTCTTCAACTTTTCAGCGTCGCCCCTACAAAGCCGTCCTCGTAAATTACTTCAGCAGCGTCTTGTAACGCGCGAAATTACGAAGTCACTCGTTTTGACCTCACTTGACGTCGTCATCGCTCCCCGACGTGTTTTCTCAGCGAGCTACGAGCGCCGAGTATGCGCGCCTCGTCGCCAAAACTCGCGTCGAGCTATTTCGTCGCTCGATCGGCGAGCTAGAAGAACTAGCCTAGAAATCAATCAGCGGCGGTTGAATTGCCAGCGGTTCCGGATATTCGAGCGGTTCGGCCGTTTGCGGTGCCGTTATTTATTAGGGCTGCGTGCGATATCGGCTGCCGATACGTTTTCAGCGAGCTTGAGACGAGCCAAGAGACGCTGGCTTGCCAGAATTCTGGATGGTATTAATAAAGCGCGCGCTTGCGCGGAGGGGCGGGAATGTATTTTCGGGTATTGTTTGATAGGGATTTTTGAACTTTTGGGGTTTCGTTGTTGGATGAAGTTTGTTCGTTTTCAGGAGATGGGCGATGTTTTATTAATTTATTGGGAGTATTGTTATTATATATTAACGTTTCACCAGTCGAGGTTTGCTGAAATAATTATCGGAAATGTTTAATAAAGATAAAAATAAAATATTTTTACAAATATTTAAATGGGGAGTAAGAGAATGCTAAAACTTACACTGTGTAAATGTTTACATTGATTAAATATAACGCTGTTTTTCATTAAAAATATAATTAAAATTTGTTGTATTTTTATTTTCTTTTGCAACATATTAAATCAGCTAAAATACCTGTTTACTAATAACTTTTTGTATCACTTAAAATATATTTCGGTAATATTTTATCAATACTCGTGACACATAGCGTGAACTGTATAAATGCAGTATATTTTTATCAGAATTAAATTTATTTAATCATTCGAACAGTACATAAATAACAATATTTTTCACATTCCACATTTATATTCATATATCTATAAATAACGATCTCAGCTACCTTTCTCTTATAGAAATAAGACACGATTGCGATGTATCCCTTGGGCGATTGGCTGTGAAAAAATTGCATGTAATTTTTAACGAAAACCGGAATTCAAAATAAAACCGACTGAATAAGAGCTTACGCGCCGTTTCAAATAAACTTTGCAATTTACTTTATTAATGTTCTCTTGGAAAGTGTTCGCGAGAATATTAAAATGTTATTTTAGTAATAAATAAAAACTTAAATGCGTAATTCAGTGAGGTAATACGGCTAAATTTAAACTTTCAAAATGCGTAAGTTTTGGCATGAAATAAATTTATAATTTAGCGTTCTTGTATTACACAGGTTTTTAATACAATGTTTCAATTACTTTTTACTTTTTGTTTAAATTATTTTTTGATGTTTAAAAGGTATAATACTACTTTATTAATTATTAATTAACGAACGAATAATTACATTTAATTAAATGCAATTTACGTATTGAATATTCCGTGCATTTATGTAGCTCATGAAGTAGGAGTCTTGAAAATAAGTACTTTTCACGTGCACTTTCAGAGCTTTGAAGAGCTCTTAATAACTACTTTCATAAACGTATTTTCCGAATATTCTTTTAAAGGAAAATAATTTTTAAATTAATACTTTTTTACGTTTTTTCTCTATTTATATTTAAATTTCACTTTAAATATAAATCATTTTTAAAGGTCTTTCAATAACGCAAGCTATTTAAAATTAAAGTAATTAAATTACTGTATAAAAACGCTTTTAAGTAGATAAAGCCGTGTACGGTTCGCCATTCACAACTTTTACTCCATTCTTTGCCTTTGGCATTTCCGTTAACCTAACCAACACCACAACAAATCATCAGTCTTTTATCCACAACAAAAACCAATCCTCCAGTCAACTTCGCACCCTCATCACCCCATCAAACGCATCAGCAAGCACACCTGACCCATAGCAGCAGCAGCCAGCGACCTTCGCTCGTTCAAAAGGCGGTCGGCCCGCCTGCCACCCTCGCTGCGCGTATTTTTGCGCCACTCACTCTCTCTCTCTCTCTCTCTCTCTTTTTCTCTCCACTGACACCGGATCGGTGCGTTGGCGTATATACGCGTTAGTCGCAGCGCCATGACTTGGAATGGCGCTCGGCGTTCGATGAGCCGCCGGAGCTCCGCTTCTATACTTAGGTCCGATAGCTCTCGCTTTCCGTTCGTTATATAAATAAAAGCTCGCGATCGCGCGCGTATTTTTACGGCGCGAGCGCGTTTATTGTTTACAGCTTGAGGAATAGAGAGGGTGGAGAGAGGCGGGCTTGCGTAAGGGCCGATGAGCGTACGTCAATTCGCTCGGGATGGCTGAGAGGCTGGCTTCTGGGGAAGCTGTTTTGATGATGAAATGAGGAGGAGTTTGAATGATTTGTTTGTTGATTTTTTGGTTGTTTTTTTTTGAGTCGGGAAAAGAGTTTGTGTTGGAATTTGTGATGATGGTGGGAAAATGATTTTGTAAAAGTAAATTGATTAGTAAATGGTATTTTTAGGAAATAGTTTTCTTTTTACTTTTTTAAAGTAGGTGAGATTAATGAACCAATGTATTTTTCATCTATTTTGAATATACTGAAGGGAGAATGAGCATAAATCATTTTTGAGACGATTAGTCTTTCGAGACTGTCTTTCAAAATTTATTTTTAACGCACTATTCAAATATGCCTTGTCTTACTTTCTGTAACTTGAGCCGAATTTCGTGTGTTTGGACTATGAGAAAAAATTTTTGTAATAGTTAATATCACTTTTTAAATGTCAAAGCTTTATAAATATTAATGCTCCTACCAGGCATAATTATTAAATAATCATTTTGGATATTTTTTTCATTTACGTTGATATTAATATTTGTAAAATTTATTATGAAAAAAGTCATGGATTAGGAAAGCTTATGGCATACCCTACTTGACTGTTTCTACTAGAAAGCTATCATATTTCTTATCTTAGTTTCTTAGTTACTTCTGTCAAATACCAAAACAATAATTATTTTTACTTTGTAAAAGAATGAAATAAGATTGTGCTAAAAGTTTTTTCATCTATATAAAAACGATTTACCCGATCCTAAATAATCCAAATATATCAAAACTATGTGAAAGTAACTTTACTTTTTACTATACTTAAAATAAAAAAAATTCATTCCATTCCGAACAATATCAAGTACTACTAGCTTAAAAATAACAGGGAAATTTAAAAGACCATTTCACACATCTTATTCTAAGAAAAAATCCAAAAAATCCCAAAATTCTTCCTACACTTTGCTCAAACGAACGTAGGCGAGCAAGCTTCGACACTAGTAATACTTTGTCTACTTGGAAAGTTCTTTTTGCTCCTCTACTTTATCTGGCCCGCAAACTATAGATGCACCAAATTAGCGAAAAAGATCTGCTAGGGAAGGAAAACTAGAGTAAAACTTGGCCGGAGCGCGAAGAATGTATGAGGAAAACGAGAGAGGAAAGAATAAAAAAAAAAAGATCCAGGGGAGTAAAGTCGAAGGACCAAGCATTACAAATCTCGGTAGGTTCGGGCCGCAAATTAATTGCCATCTACCTGCTCTCTCGGTCTTAAAGTCCCGTTTGAGCGTCGAGCCCGAATTTTTCTTCTCTTTTCCTTTTATATGTTCCCACTGGCTTTCGTACATTTCCTCTTCTCGTTTTCCTTTTCTCTACTCCGGCTCGCGCTCATTCATTTTTTCCCGTAAGTTGCCCGTTTTCATTTCCCCCTTTTTCTTCTGTTCTCTTTCCGGGCTCAGCCTCAGTTTTGGCGAATTTTTCCTCTTTGCTTCTTTCCGACTCGTACTTTTCTAAGCTGGCCTATTCTCTTCCTTTCTCATTTTCAAACTTTCTTAGTTTCTCGTAATTTCCACCTCTTTTCTCTAAGACTGCGCAGCTTTTCATAATTGATTAATGCCTTACTTTGAGCATTACAATGTTAAAGACTGCCTGATTCTACTAGCATTCCACTCGTATTCTCAGCCCTTGTTCTTTTTTCAATGGTAGCACTCGTTCGTTTCATTTCTACTGAAAAGATCGCTCATCTGTGAAGTGTCACATACTCTTCTTTTACTTACTAATTAACGTCATCTGAAAGGGTCCTTTTTTCTATCACCAGGAAATTTTATCTTTCGTGTCCACGTACACATGTATACATGGATGCATGCCGTGATTAACTACGTTAATTCCGAAAGTGGGGGACAAAATTGAAGTTTATTGCGAAGAGCTTGCCAAACACGATTAGCTGTTGTATTTATGGTGACTTTATTGAACGCGTATTCGAGTGGGGAAAAATGTGTTCGGAAAAGCGATTAGCGCGTAGAATGGAGAGCTGAATCAAATTTTATCGTGAATGCGACGTTCTCCTTGATGCATTGAAATCTACGTTTTCATCTAAAAATAAAAGTAGTGGGTTAACGTATTTCACAAAAATGTCACTGCTTACTAATTTTAATTGACATTTCGCTAAAACTTTTATTACAATCTATATTTTAGTATACAATTAAGTGAAATTTCGATTTTTTAAAAAGTATTTCAAGAAATGCTTGAGGAGGTTAATCAAATTCCCCGTAAAATATTGTTGAACCATTTGAATGCGGTTATTTGTCTTATTCAAATTGCGGCCTGATCAAAGGAGCATTCGCCCGCCGGCGTTGAAACGCGCGTTATGCAGAGCGCAAAGTTCCCAGTAAAGACACTGACGCTCAGCGAGGTATTTCAGAAATTCGCCTTGCACCCGGTCAAACGGCGGGGAAATTAAAAGATCGCGCATTCAAAATCATCGAGGTTTCTGTAATTTCAAAAGGCTAAAGAAAAATTTTAAATTAATATTTCAAAGCGAGCTGAAGTGGAGAAAGTTTTATTTTCCCAGTGGAATTTGGACATGAAATACGGCTCTTGAAAATAGTTTCTTGCTAAAAATAAATGGGATGAAAAGCGCATAAAAATGTTTCATTGTTAAAGTAGAGTGGCGAGTGCGTCCGTTAGAACTTGACAGAAAATGATCTTGGTCGTTTAACCTTGAGTGGACTCTAATTAAGGACAAAATGCGATGTCAAAAATAAAAGCTATTCAAGCGCTTGCGCTAAGGTTATGGATCAATGTTTTCTGCGCATATAGCTTGTTACGATCTGTCGGTCTACAAATACATTTTGCGTACACTGATTTGTCGCTCAACAAATTCGGGTTAATGGTGGATTACGGATTCATTTGAAGAACTAAAATAGACGCCAGTATTTTGTTACAGAATAAAATAGGATAGCTGATTGATGATATTTTGTTTTTAATAATTTTTGTCATTTCTTTCGATTGTTATAATATACGTTTTACTAATTTTGTTAAGATTACTTAGATTTATTTATAACTTTAAAAGTGAGAATATTTAGTGGACTCCGACTAGCGCTTTGCTTTTGATAAGCACTTTTTCTTTTAAATGAATGTTGAAGTTAAGAGGATTGCTGAAGTTGTTTCTTGTAATTATTAGTAATTATAAGACTTAGATTTTATTGATTGAAAGCATCGAGCTTTCTTTTAAAAATCCATAAAACAGCCATTCTGGAAGCAAGGGACAGAAGCAAACGCGCGCTCGGCGATGTAACCAAATTTGGATCGCGATGCAGGCTCGAGAACGAGAGAGAGAGAGAGAGTAGAGCGCACGAGAAAGAGGGAAGAAGCCGTCGGCATGACCGACTATTTTTGACTGCGCGCCGGATATTCTATACCGTTCGCGCGATCGCGCTGTTGATTTATCCGCCGCGCGCATGCGCTACCCTAGGATCGTGCGAAAAATCGCGCCTGATTCTGTTTGGGAGGCTGTTAGTTCAGAGATTTTTTGTTGAGGATAGGTATAGTGGGTTGTCGTTTGGTGCGATCGGTTAGTTTTTTTTTCATTGGAGTGTGTGAAGTGAAAAAATGATGGATGAATTGCAATGGAATTGATATATTTATGTGGCTATGTTTTTTAATTGAGGTATTTGTATTTCAGGTAGCAGCTTATAACCACCGGACTCCAAAATGGCTGACGATGAGGTTAGGTATGTATCGAAAGTGTTTAATTCTTTATTACGCCTTTATTTTTTGAATAGTCATTAAATAAAATAATTTTATTTATTATCTATAAACTTAATAATTGATTACTTTACAGGACGCAAAAATTTTGAATCTAGCGGGTAAATGATTGATACACATAATTTACGAAAACAATATAAAGTCATAACTAAAAATTACACTTATAGAAATTGTAAATTATGTATTAAAGAATTTCATTCTTAAAATACTACACAACTACCGACGTATTTGCGTTACTTTTACAACAAAAGAAAACCCTCAAATGACACTTTCATTTTCAAAATAACAATAATATTTACATTTAAACGACATACGCACCAATTCACACGGACTAGCCACAAATAGCCTCCACGCACTACACATACGATACCCGATATTTTGTCACTAGCCCACATTTTTCCACATCGACAAGCAAACAAAAGACTTCCGCGCTCCGCATCCAAATGTCCCGCGAAAACATCGCGCACAAAAAACACCTGTAGCCCAAACAAACAACTAATTTCGCAACGTTCCGCTTTTTTCATGTCCTCTTCACCGTCAACGTGCATTTCTGCCTCTTGCCCCACCTTCGCCGACGCCCGTCAACGCCAACAACATGCCGAAATCGACATCTTTCCGCACACCACCAACCAACCCTTTGGGGGCCTAAAACGTTGCGACGCTGCAGTATGCAAATCATTAACAGGTACGGCACATCGCTTCAGCCTCGCTTTTCCGCGCTGTTTTGCCTAGTTTGTAACGACAGAGAGACGCGCTCTCTGCGCTCACCCCCTTGATGTATATACGTGGCCCCCCCGAAACTCGTGTCTCGCATAAATTAGAGCGACGCTTTTGGGTTTCGGAAAGTTTTCCGCCAAGGGAGGGACGAGGGACGGAGAGAAAGAGAGTTATGCAGATGCCGCGCGGCTAGCCTTTATAGGGTGGCGCGATGCTCGTATTGTTGCGAGCTTTGGAAATCGTGATTGGGAGTGCGGCTGCTCGAGTGACCTGGTTTTAAACGCTTTTCGGATTTAATCAAATGATTTTGTTTATTTGATTTTTGACGAGAGGTAGTTTGATTAAAATCGGGCTTGATTAGTTTGAGAGAGCGCGTTTTCTCTTATTTTTTTCTCCTCTTTTCACGAACGGAAATAGAGCTTGGGAAATGTTATTTGATACCGGAGCTTTGCCGTCGCTGCGTTGCGAAAAAGCTTACGAAATCGTAACGAGCTTTAGTTTCGAAACATTGAATTTTCCAACTAGCCTCACTGTTACAGCCCGTCATCTTTTCATGCAAACATTGATCAAACGTATAAACTAATTTTCAAGCTCTATTTAAAAACACGATCGCAGCCGTAGAACCGTGCATTCAAAGCAGAATTTAAAAAACCAACCGTCTCAAATTTCACCCGAAGCGAAAAACACCCTTATCAGCTAACAAGCTCCGAGCTCTTGATATTCCCCGTGAAAGGTGTATCTCCGGCGCCTTCGCGTGCGCACGAAAGTTTAACCCAGTAGACCGATTTAGAATCTTCACTCTCTCTCTTTCTCTCGGTTTCTCGCTCGTTCTTGCTTACTGGCCGCGCGGCTCCCTCGAATTTTGACGTTACGACGGGAGCTAGCAGCGCGCGCGGCCAGCGGCGTGTGGTTCTCCGTTAGTATCTTTAGAAAAGAGCCGAGCGGCCATGTAAATGTGAAATAGCGTCGAGTCGCTCTAGCGCCGCTCACCCACTTTTATGCTTTTTATAACTCGCGCGGAGGAGAAAATTTCGTTCGACCAGCGAGCGAGATTATTCTTTGGGCGAGATTAGACTGGAAGCGAGACGGAGAGCTCGCTTCGTTGCTGTCATATGTATATATGATTTTTATGTTTTTTTTTTATTTTTTACACTTTCATTTACACTGTTTATACTGTGATGTACACATTATAGTACGAATTTCTATTTAGTTTTGTTTGTTTGATTGAATGTTGATTGATTAAATTCTGTCGAGTTTTTTATGTTTCATTATCTATTTCTTTTTGACAAAAAAATTAAAAGTAAAAAGTTTTATCAATATAGAAATCAAATCTACAAACAATTTCATGTATTTGATTTTATCGATTCACACAAATTTTTAGTTACTTCAATTTTATTGTGGTTATAATAGAAATTCGTATCCACAAAATTATACAATGATTTTTTCAGAACAAAATACTCTACGCAAACAACATTTATATGTATATTAATACTAATTATGTAAATACAATTATATACTTATAAATATATATATATCTATTGATGATTAATAATCACAACTACAACCACAACGTATGACCCTCGATCTTCAAAGTACTTTTTTCAGATTCATTTTGATTATCGAAAAGCTAATTTCTGAAATATAAAACGTTAAAAGCGACTACTTAATTTGCCAACTCAGTCATTTTATTCATAATTTAATGAAAGCAAAAATCCATAATCATAATTCCAATCGATTTTCTCTTTTCTCAATCTCGTACTTCACCGGTGAACAACGCGCAAAATATTTCAACGGAAATCTTACAAGCGTTCAGATCAAAAGCAAAGTAAAATATTTTCGCCGTAACGCAAATTCCCCCAACGGAAATTCAGCGAAGCCATTGTATCAGCGGAACGGGATTAAGGGGAGGCTGGTAGTCGTTAAAAGTACTTTGCGGGTCATACGGGGGGCTCGGGCTACACAAAAAATTACTCAACACCCTGCACCGCCCACAGGAGGCACACAGCGGTAAAGTAGACACTTAACTCTCTCACGTATACACACCTGTGTGTATAGCACTGCATGCGCCCCTCGCTAATCTGCAAAGCTGCAACTCGCGTTTCTCTTGACTAACGCAAAAAAAGGTACAGAACTAACGCCCTCGCCTGTGAATAGCGTGTCTGTATTGTTTCGTTTGCTTGTTTTTTTTTTTCGTTTTATTTTTTGGGAAAGTAAGAGACTTACATCCGAGAGAAATTCGTTAAAACATTTCGCGAGGCGCACGCAAATTGCAATGCAACGTACGAATGTGCTTCCCCAGCTGGATGTCTGTATGAATTTTTGGCGAAAGGGTGAGAGAAAGGTCTTGCATGCGGTTCTCTATATATGCGACGTTTTTAATCGTGAGTTTGAGCACGTGCCAGCGCTCGTTGGTCCTGGATTACTGGATGGTTAGTCTTGAAAGCTAAAGTTTCTTTTCGGGCTTGAGTAAAGATTTTGTATGGCATAATAGTAATTTGCATTTGACTTTTTTTGAAAAAATACGTTTAATACTTTTTTGTTGTTGTCATGTAAAGAGCTGTGGTGTTGTAAAGCGTAAACTTTTTCCATTACATGAGAAATTTGAATAATAATAACGGAAGCAGATTAATTAAAAGCAACGAATGCTGGTCAGGCGGGAATTCACGATTAAAAATTATTTTGCGATATGAAAGAGCTTTATGAGTAAAAAGCATGAAAAAGATATTAGTGAAACCATGTAAACTGTTGATTATATTTGAGATTTTGAGATCAATAGTGGATAATGGCTTTTGCAATTGTTTAAATATTATTCACTGATTCTTTGTAAAAAATAACTGTGATTAAATTTTGAAAGTAATAAATAAAGATAAAATTAATTAAATAAAATATAAAGCATGATGCCGAATAGAGAATATTAAATTGCGAGATGAATATTTCATTTAAATTTTTCCTTTAAAATTGCAAAGTAATACTACCATAAATTATGAAGAAAAAGTGGACTTCGAAGGATAGTACAAACAGATATGATGCAATTTTGAAACTTTCATACCTTCGAGCTTCACGACTGAAAAATATGATTAAATTTGTACTAATTTATTTTGTTTCTTTATTTACAGAGGAAGCGCATCGAGGATGTACGTAAAAGGGGACGACGACGCTTTTGGATAGATTAAAACAAACATTTTAATAATTTTTTTTATTAACTTTCATTTTAAAAATTTTGTCGTAAATATTTGTATTATTTTTTATTTTTTAAAAACTTTTATACATGCTTTTACTAAATTCTTTTTATTCTTTCCGAGTAACAAACAAATTATAAAATATTTGAAAAAGCACACTTAATTACAGTGGAAAATCATTGTTCACATTACTCAGTTTTAAAGTTCAATTTGAAAACTCATGTTTTTTTTGCTTTTTATTTAACTAAATTTTCGTAAATTTGTAAAGAAAAACTTTAAACAAAAGTTCACATGCATGTATATAAGATTTAACGAGCTAAAAAACATTTGCACACTGCCGAAATTTAGGAAAAGAAGAGGAAACAGGCCGAGACCGACAGGAAGAGGGCCGAAGTCCGTGCCCGTCTCGAGGAGGCCAGCAAGGCCAAGAAGGCGAAGAAGGGTTTCATGACCCCTGACCGCAAGAAGAAGCTCAGGGTGAGTTGATTATACTTGCCGACTTAGATACTCGCCTGACTTTTTAAGAGATAGTCGGTAATATTTTATGCCGCTACACGTTTGACGAATATTTCATATTATACTAAATTGTCACTTTTATATACATTTATAATTCACAAAATTTTAAGTTCGTACATATACAACAAGTACAATTCTGTATAACATACAGATTATTAATATAAAAAACAATTACACAAATTGTTAAATACCAATAACTCTTTCAAATGAGATCTGGATTTCCATCATTAAATTTATTGTTGCTCATTCAAAAATATCAAACTTTACATCATATCTTCTCAATGTTACGTCAAAAGCCGCTTAAAAATAATCCATTTCAATCTGGGTATTAAAAAGAGCCGACGGACAAAAAAAGCATTCGGTCCGATTATTCACAATCGTAAAATTTCTAAAGAGCCAACTCTGCTCCACAGCTCTTGTTGCGTAAGAAAGCCGCCGAGGAATTGAAGAAGGAGCAGGAGAGGAAAGCAGCCGAGAGGAGGCGCATCATCGAGGAGCGCTGTGGGAAGCCGAAGAACATCGACGACGCTAACGAAGGTATCCGACGTCAATCCTTACCTATTTCCTTTCTGCAAGCGAAATTTTATGCATCCTTAGCCGGTGTAAATGGATATCGATCGCGATAATCGTTGGAGTGGTGTTTCGGTTTTAGAGAATGAAAAGCGCGCGATATTGAGGAGTATTGGATTGGTGGCATTCGTTATTATGCTACTTTGAATGATCGATCTATAGATTCAGTTAAAAAGACTTAAATTAGAATTTTATATCTTATTTTATTTTAGTTTTTAATATTTTATAAAATTTTAGTCTGTTTTTCATTCGTTACCAATGAAATACTGCTCCACATATTTAAGTTACTTTACGACCGTTTTAATCAATTATTAAGGACTATTTAATTTTACTAAAATTTTTTATAGCAAAAAATCGAGGATGCATTTTCAAAATAATGTCGCGAGCTTATAAATACATCTTATATTTAGATTATAAATTATATTAATTTATAAGAGTGGAAATTTTATGGAAAATCTGACGTAAATTGTTAAAATATTCTTTTAATATGGTCTGTTTAAAATCATATTTTAAATTAAAAATTTATGAAATGCAAAAGAAAAAAGGTTTTAAAAATAAAGAATGACTAAATTATCAGAAAATAATGACATTAAAATAAATTGTAATTATACAAAATATACACTTCGAACTTTTTAAAATTTATTTTTCATTTTTATACGCGATCGAAAATTGAAATTGTTTATTAATATTCTGGCTTGAATGGCGTATGTTAATCTATTAAAATTTTTGTTAATAAAAAACATTTAAAAAAATCACCGTTATTAAAGAAAAGATAAAATAATTTATTTACGAAAATAATTTTAGTAAAATATTTCTGTTTATTTCTATTAATTTATTTTTAGAAAATTTGAGATGAAAGTTGAGTGGACCATATCTGCAATATTTTACATATTATAATCAGATTATTCATATCGAAAAATGTGCTTATTATTTTAACTGACAATTAGTATAAAATGCACTGTACTAATTGTTTTAGTATTACAATCAATATGACTATAATATAAAAAGTAATTCATGTAATATGGTACGAATATTACAGAAAATGGATAAAGCACATTTTTCAAAAGTTATTATTAGTTTATTTAATTAGTATTTCATTTTCTTAGCTTAAGTTATATTTTCTAATTTACACAATCAACCTTCTTTCTGCCCATAAAAAAGTGGAAGTTAAAATTACTTCACAACATCAAATTTTTTGATTCTATTGCATAAAACACGAAACATACTTGATGCTTATTAGCATATCAAAGATATAAAGATTAATTTTTAGTCTTAAAAATAAATATTAAAGTTCGTTTACTGTTTACAGTATTTTTTTTACTCGAGCTTTAATTCAATAACAATATTTTTTTATTTGCCCTGCGGCAAATTTCTCTGCTTAACCGATGGCTTTAAAACTATGAAAAAAACAAAAATTTTTAAAATGAAATACTTTTAACTCAACGCGCAGAAAATGTCAAGCGGGTACTGCGTGAATACCATGACAGGATCACAAAATTGGAAGACAAGAAGTTCGACATCGAGTATATCGTAAAGAAGAAAGATTTTGAGGTATCTTTTTTTTTCAACGCGCACTCTGTGACGTTCACAAGATTTTTTTTCTATCTATCTTTGAAACTCTTTTTTTAATCCAATTTTTTACTCTTTTCTCATTGTCGCGTGGTGCTCTCGCGGCTTACGAGAGAGTACTTAATTAATCTTTAATAATCATTGCGTCTATACTTCACTTTTATTGATAATCATTTTTCGTGTATTTTTCAATGTTGCGGACTACGCACTTAAACAAGAGCTTTCGCATCAAAGTTTTTAACATGAAATTTTTCATATTGTCTTTTTTCTCTATTCTTTAAAGCTGATTACGTGAATTGAAAGGCAAACTGAGTTTACATAATAATAAGTATTTTATTCTCAAATTAAAATAAAGCAAAAATTCAACACCTTATTACCAAAGGTAATTTTTAATTTTATCACTCATTTGATAAATTTTCAATTAAAAATATTTTCATAGCAAAATATCGTAAATAGTTATTCCAACAATTTAATTTTGTCTATTGTTCTTTTATTTATAGTTTCAAATTAATAATAAATATATTAACATATTCATTAATGAATATTATACATTTATATATAATTGTTATTTCGTAAACTTATCAATAAAAGTTTGCTTCTCGATTGATAATATATTTTTCTTTGTATAACATTCTTCTATTTCTATTTATTTTTACGACGGTCTACTGCTCACTTTTTAACGAAATATTTTTTGAAATCTTGCAAGACCTGAAAATTGTGACTAACACAAAGGAAAAGAAACTATTTTTCTCTTCGCAGCAATTTTCAAGTCTGAAGAATCAACTGTCTTTTTTGAATAGTGTCTCGTTCTCTGTGGAGCGTCTCTATTCAGCCTCATTACTATCTTTACTTTTTTGTCAAAGCATCGATGTTTATGCTATGATTTTTTTCTGATTTTTTTTTTTGTTTTCTCTTTTTTCGCCTGACTTTACTAGCAAAAAGGAGTTTTTTCCTTTGACGTACATGTGAAAGAACAAGAAAGCGACGTATATACTCTCGTCAACTTCTATATATTGTGTCTGAGTCTACTCTGCTCTCTGTATCTGTCTTTTTCTCTGAATTGCAATTTTTTATCGTCTATAGACACTCGCTCGTTCACCGATAAAAAAAAATAAAACCTCAGATCCTACATCCACATCCTTTTTAGATAGCACTTTACGAGGGAAGTTCGTGAAATTCCCCGATAAATCGAGAGCAAACCCAGGCGCGCGCGAATGTTTGCATTTCCTTTTTTTTTACGTTGAATCCGGCGACGCCGCTTCTTTTACGCTCTTTAATTAGCCCTGAAGTTTGTGGGCTGCCGTCGGGTTATACACAGTTTCGATTTTAAAGCGATTAATTAAGCTGACGGTGATTTATATCGACGGTGGTTAGGATATAAAAGCACTCGCAAGCGACCAAATTTACGTTATAAACGCTTTTTATTTATAGACCGCCCCTTTTTTATAATTATTATCTATAGTCACTTTTTATTTGTCAGAATTCGATCAAGCAATAATTTTCATGGATAAGCTTAATCCATACTTCATTATAAAATGAATTAGTTTTTGTTCATGTATTTAACAATAACTTTTTTCTTTCAGTAATATTGATTGAAAAATGTAATATTGGTTTATTTTATCTATCTCTTAAGAATCGTAAGTCAAATTACCTTAGTAAAATTTTTTTCATAAATAAATATGAAGAAATATAAACAATAACCAAAGCACCCGAACTTACCTAAAACCATTAATCATTAGTCGACTCACAATATTTCGCATTTTGACAGCGAACTTGAAGTCAATTTGTACCCAGTATCATAAGAGGATCAGCGCGCTTGAGGAGCAGAAGTACGACATTGAATTCGAAGTTTCTAAGAAGGATTATGAGGTCATTTTTTAAAACTCGGGTTATGTTAATTCAGCTCTAAAAATTAAATATCATTATGAAATAATCGTGATAGGTAGTGCAATTAATGCCCAAGCCGATTTAGTCAACTTGTTTATTTACAATTATATTTATTTTATTGTTTAAAAAATTATTTATGTTAATTTTTCAGTGATTAATTTTTCTATGTCTATAAATTAAATTTTCTTTGAAGTCAGAAAATCAGAGTTTAAATTTGTCATCTAACTTTTCTTAACAGAAAAAAATGAGGAATGATAATATTTTTATTTTTGTTAACTAAATAGAAGAAAATAAAATAAATAAACATTGATATATTATGATAAATATTGATATATATTAAATTTCGGTTCTCTGACTTCCACTAATACTTTTTTCTCTCAGCGTAGTATCGCAGTATCGCAAATATTACAAGCCGCCCCTCAGTATTGCAGTAAAAATCGTAGTGTCGCAGTATTAGTCGCAGTATATACACATGGCTCAATCATTATTTACAATCACTATCGCCTCTTACACTCTCTATTTATGTCTCTTTCTTTCTCTCACTGTCACTCTTACTTTTTATTTTCTTTCTTTCACTAATTGTGAATTCGTTTAGTACTTGTGGCTTATATCAAATTTCGTAACAGTTATTACAACGATCTAGTACTCAATCCATCTGGTTCTTTTTACCTTCAGTCATAAACTATACATAAAAATATTACTCTGCAATGGAACTAAAGTATGGGGGGAGGAATAAATTTGTCTGACTCTGGATCAGAA
>JAPYZA010007419.1:0-10152 GCA_030522685.1 Eupelmus azureus | reverse complement strand
ATGCGCAAGGAATCTTGGGATTTTCGAGGGATACGAGTTTGCAAATTGCGAAAAGTTATTGTAAAAGCATTACTAATACAAACAATATATCGTTAAAATTAATTTATACGCATTTTTATATTTACGTTCCTCTCGAGTTAGCATGACTAAAAAGGCGTGGTAAAGGCAATATTTTTACGACGAACATAACGTTTGACATTTATTATTATTTAAACAAACTAATAGGCATGCCGCATCGTAATGATTTTATTAAATTTACATGAGGTAACCAGCACTAAAGAAGAATCACACATTATCCAACTCCCATTCAAAAAAAGCACTTAAAAAAAAGCGCGTAAATCGCGAAAAAATGTGCGCAAAGAGCCGAATCGAAACAATTTTTTCATCAAGCGATAAACCCCGCTTTACGACAATTTTCGCAATGATTTAGTGGACACTTAAAGTGTTACGAGTATACGCATCCTCCCATATCCCCGCGTAAAAGCAAAATAAAAAGCAGCACGACACATACGCACAAGGCAGCAAACGAGAGAAGAGCAAACAAACCCGCAGCGAAGAAGAAAAAAAAAGGCGGCCGATAGCCTCATTGAAGGTACACATACGCGTACGAAATTCCAATGCGCCCGTTCATTAAGACATTTTTTTAACGCTCGGCCGGCGTCCCAGGCGACGTAATCACATGCGCGTACGAGGAAAAGCTGAAATAACTTCTGGCCGGTAATGACGGACAAGTGTTTTTGCCTCTCGAAATAAATCACGAGAGAGCGGCCCGAGAGCTCGGCCATTCGGGATGAATGACGATGACGTCGCGGTAAGCAGCAGCTCGGCGAGGAGGTGGAGGAGATGAAAAAGGGAAGATAAAGACGGGAGAGTGTAGTGTGAGAGAGGAGAGTTTGTCCTCTGCCGGAGGAGTGTATGCTAGGGAAAAGGTCTGTGAGTTTTGGATTTGAGGTTGATTTGCGCGGAGTTTTTGGAAAAGGAAGATGCGTTGTTGTGAAACTTATTTTGTTTGAGTTTGTAATTGGTAAAGAAGAACTCGTTGGCTTCCGGCCGGTGTTGTTCTCAAACTCAAGACAAGAAGTATTGTATCATGAGCGGAAATCCAATCTTTTTATTTTCCTCCTAACAGGACGATCACGTCAACATCGCCGGTTTTAGGATCGAGAAAACGGGTTTCGTCTACCGCGGCTGAAAAAAAAACACTTTGTTCCCCGGCAATCGCTTAAGGCACATCGATCTTTCATCAGATTCCTACCACGCTGCAGAGAGACACATTAAAATCCGAACAAACAAGCGAGCGTAGTCCCACAACGAAGCCAAATCCCCGAAAGTCAACACGCAAAAAAACCGTATACAAATCCGCCAAAAAATTTCCCTACTCCACATCGCCAACCCAAAATAAACGACTCCTCCGCATCGTCAAACAAACAAACGGATCCCACCTAGCATCAAAAAAAGTCCAGCGCAACGTCCACTCTCTATCTCTCCAGCAACCCAACGAGCGAAAAGGGCCTCGCATCCACCCCGAAAAACCCACACGCGCATATATACCAAAGAAAGCGAGTGCCGCCGTATAGAGTAGAAACTCGGAGCAGCCGCTATATACACTCCGGCATCTTCATATATACACACGCACGTTGAGAGAGAGAGAGAGAGAGAGGAGGCAGGAGAGCCAAGCTGTCTGCTGCTCTGCGCTCGTATAATCTCGCTCGTCGGATCTCTAGAGAGAAAGAGAGAGAGAGAGCGCCGGAGGCGCGTGCGGTTTATTACAGCCGAGGCCCTCTCTCGGGCCGCCGGAAGGGACGTATACGTACGGCCAACAATGCCAAGGATAGCCTGTCGAAAGAAAGAGAGAGAGAGAGAGGGAGAGTGTATGGGAGAGAGAGAGAGAGGCGATGGTATAGGTTGATTTTGCCGATTTTATCGTTACAGCGCTGCTGCCCTTTGATATTTTAATTTTCTGGGATTCGCGCGGAGGGCTGGGTGGTTTTGAGAGGTTAATGATGTTGTTTATTGTGACGTGGAACGGAGGAGTGGGTGAGATTATGGAGATGAGATGTTTAGATTGGTAGGGTGTGTGTGTAAGGAGCGCTGCTTTCTGCGATTAATTGGCACGCTGGATTGTTGATAAGTGACTGTTTATTAATGGATTGAGCTTTTGGGGGGATAATTGAGTTGGGGATTTCGTGTTTACTGTTCTGTAATTAGGCGATTTGCGATTTGATTTTTGTGATTGGAGTGATTTTAGGTTTCTTGTTGTCAGTGTGTGGTCAAATAAAAAGTAAAAATGAGATGTTTGAAAAGAACTATTATGGTAATAAGATAACTGCCTTCGTAAGGCTTTTATCAAATTAATACTGAAACAATATTGGAACAATATTAACGATATATAAATAAACTAGTTATGTCGAATTATAGGTTTTGAAAAAGATTATGTATGATTCATAATTAAACCTTGTTAAACCCACAACTACACTTGCGTGATTCACAGTACATCGAGCACAACAGACACTTAAACAGCTTCGCCGAATTTTAAGAGAAATACCGATCTGTTTGTGTAGTCAAATCGAATAGTTTTCGTGAACAATAAAGTACCTGCTCTTTTCGACACAATGGTATTAACGCTCATCACATTACATTATTTCGCTTATTACATTATCCATTGATGACTGCATAGCCCATGCGAGCAGAGAACGAAGAAAAACCACAAGTTAGCGTGCACGAGGTAGCAAGACTCACGGTCATTGTTCGGCCAAAAGAGCCACGATGCGCTCGAAACTATACCTATATGACATGAGCATTAAAATGCCAGAAGAGGAGCGAAAGACCGCGATAAAGTCATCTCTCCGTACTTTATTAACTCTTACGAATATACTGGCTTCTTGCTTTTCGAATGTCGAATTTTTGCAGTTTTCAGATATAAGAACTGTTATTAGGAGCGTGAAAGCGGTTAAAAGCGAATGGAAAATTTTGATTCTTTCCTGAGAAGTTTCGAAACGATATTTTCATTTTACAAAAAATCTTTTATTTGTAACTTATTTACATAATAATTTTAAATGGAAAAAAGGTTTGGTAGCACATTTTCCAAATATCCGAGAATTATCGCAGCAATATTGCATCAGTACTGTGCAATATCGCAGTAATATCATGTCAATATTGAATCGGAAATAACAACATAAAACCGCAAGCTTAACTAAAATCCTCCAACTACATGACATAACCAAACAATAAATTCTACTCACTGCACTCTCACCGCCCTGCACCTCTTCCACCTTGGTCTCCCCTCAATTCCACTCAACCAATCCTCGATAACCTCTCCCAAACCATCAGCATCCCTCACTCAGTAATCCACAACACAGCACTACCAACACGAAAAACCAAAAACAGCCACAATGTCCATAATCTTGGCACACAAACCGATCCAGCAATTGCACTAATGGCCGCCACACGCACAGAGGTCGCCGTACCGCTTGTAACCCTCCCTTCGTGATGCAGCCGCAAGAGAAGCGCTACAGCACACTACTGCCCGGCGATCCGCGCGCGTTACCATTTTCTTTTTTCGTGGAGCTCCTCCGCCCCCGGCTACCCCCACCGCCGGCCGGCGCGCCCGCCCACGCACCAATCGCACGAGACGCCACGGCGTCGAGCGAGCACCGGCTGCACCGAGCTCGCTGCTGCTGCTGCCAGCGCCGCTCTGTTGCTCCGGCTGATGCTAGGTGATGAGGGTTTGTGGAGGGAGGAAATTTAATTTTCGGGTGAGGTGAATGAGTGCGTGACCGTTAGATGTGGGGAGAGTTGGTGGAAGGGTGTGTGGATGGTGTTTGGAAAGTGGGGTTAGGTTTGTTTAATAGAATTAATGGGGTGATTTGGAACGTGGTTTGGGTGCAGTTTGGGTTTTGTGGTGAGTCGAGGTGCGTTGGTTTATCGGGAGGAGTTTGTTAAGTGGATGATCGTTTCAGAAAGCAATGAGGTGACTTTAGTAATTAAGTCGGAAAAATAACTTAATAACTGTTTATTTTAATAAATAGCATATTTAGTATAAAATAAGATTTGTTTCGGATTTTTGTTCAAAGTTCCCAGTAAAAACTAATTGTTGTACCTGAATTTACTTAGTATAATCAACTTTGTATAGCTAAGGTTACTTTGCGCAGGATTAGGGTGATTAAAATCATAAATTCCAAACAATACTGATTTATTATCTGGATCATTCTGTAATACTCATATTAAACAGCTAAGAAGGCTAAGATCCAACTTTTACCAACATTCAAATCAGCTTGAGAAAATCAGTCTAAGCAAAACTATAAGAAAAACTACATTAAAAAAGTATCCCGCTCACTTTCCTCAAAAATAAACTGACTTTAAACTACAAATAAACTACGCGAGCAGCGCAACAGCAGGCATACACTTATGTCTACTTGCGCCACGTGCTTCCGGATCGCGTCGGCTAATTAGACGTCTCCCAGGCGTCTAGGGGTCTACCACGTCTCCCTCCTATTTCCCATCGCTTTTCCCTCGCTTTTCCTGAGCCGTTAAACTTACCGTACCTTCACAAGGCGAGACGCGCTCGAAAATTCAGCCTTTCAAGTTTCTCGATTATCTTTACTTGAGATCAAGCGGAGGTGTAAACAAGCCTTCTCCTTGTAATTTAGGCGCAGTAAGTATATACGCAAAGAGCAAAGCGGTATATGGCTATATAGACGCGCCTCTGACGACGTTGACGGAGGGGCTGCTTCTATATGGCTATAAATGCATAAACGTTGCTCCCATTTACTTCGTCGAAGCGTAATCTGGGTATATACCTATAAGAAAGGTGCGAGAAGAGCTTACGCGCCTCTCGACCTTTGCCTCTAATTTGCACCCCGTGGCCCGTGCGCACGCGCGTTTATGTACCTAATGGCACGGCCGCCAATTGGGAAGACGATACTTTCCATGCGAACTAACTTACGCTGGGTTTTGGATGTTTAAGACTTTATTTTTCTTTACTTTTTATCGAGTTATTTTAGGCTTTAAAGTAGTTGGATGATTTTTTTTGTGTTATTTATGGAATTTCTGAGCATTTCCATTTTCCGTACAAATTAGTAAAAGTAAAAAAACGTATTTTTATTTGTTTTTAATGCTACCTAGCTGGATTTTATTGAGCTCTCTAAGCAATTTTTACTTTTATAAAAGAAAAAAGCATAAATTCTTTATTATCCTAATAACGCGCGAACAAACACGTAGCTTCCGAGGCGAAAAGTAGGACCCTAGGGTACTCCACGCGTATACAGGAACAGACTTGAAAACCCATCGAGCCAACCGCGCATATAGAAAGAGGGAATACGCATACTTATATCCACATATCGAGAGAGTCGTGGAAACGAGTCGCTTAGCACTACGCGTCATCGTCGAAAATAATCGCTCCTCGCGGCGAGCGCAACAGCAATAAAAAGACGCACGCTGCGTACATTCATAAAATAGGTATGTTCCTTTTCTCTCACGCGACGCGCGCGGAAGAAGGCATCACAGATACCCGCACCTTGACTCGATTTCCTTATCGCTCAGCTTGACGATTTTTCAAGCTACCTCTGGATTTCTAGAAAATTCTACCAAGCGAATTTCGCGCGCGCTCGCAATTTGCATATATATCTCGAAAGGAAAAGGAGGAGCGCGCGAAATAAGAGAAAACAGCGCGCGCGCGCGGCCCGAAAAAAAAAATTAATTTACACGCGCGCGCGCGGCAGTGAAAAATTACGAGGTTGCCAGAAAAGACGGCAGGCCAGTGTAAACACATACGCGAATGGCAAAATTACATCGTGCGCTCGCTCGTAAGTTTCAGTGAGTTACTTTTCCAGCAATTTTTATAAAGTTGCTCTCGCGGCTACTTGTGTATATGTGTACGGGCAGGCGCGATATTCGATTGACTCTCTGCTCGCTGCTGGCCGCTGCTCGCGACTTTCACAAAATGTTTTTACGACTCTCGTTTTCTTCCTTCTCGCATACATACCTACATGCTTCTTTTCCCTTCCTTTTATATTCGTTTGTGTAAATGTGCAGCGGCCAGCGAGTTACAAAGCGAGGCGCATAAATATTAGCGGTAAATTTCACGTCCTAGTGGCGGCGCGGCACGCAGCTGGTTTAATTAATGGCCGATACGTCAAAATTTTAACTGCTGCAAAAGATGGAGGATCGGGTTCGAAAAACTACGGCTCCATTGTTGATGAGTTTTGGAAATTTTCCGTATCGATTGTGGTATAAGGAATATGTATATGGATACGTGTGTATACCAGTACGAACGCGTATCGTAGAAAACCAGAAAGTACCGTTTTTCAGATGAATTCGTGAGGAGATCGGTATGCGTAAATCGCCAGTACGTCGATATACCGGTCAGCATCCGACGGGATAAACATTAAATGTGCCACTGCACGAGGTGAAAACGATAAATCAATACCGTTCCAATATCGCACCAATATCGCAACAAACCGGAATATCCGATAGATATTGGACCAATATTGAAAAAGGTTATATAGGGACAGACCCGTAGAAAAAAGTCTTACCTTACTAGCCGTAAGTCCGAAGCGTGAGCTGCAGCCACGGCATCTCTCGAGCGGGATGCGGCGGCAGACCGTCCTGCACTCTTATCCAACCCTTCTGTATCCGTTTGCTTCAAACTCGATATCTCTCTATACAGCTTCGCAGCACTCTCTACAATACACACTTCACTAGAATAAAAAACCTCGATATATATATCTATATCCTCGTAGCACTAGAAATCCAATAACTGTCGCCTAACAAGCCTAAGGGACTGGCTGCCGGGCTCTCGAGGCAACAGGTGGTACACAGGCACATATACACGCACAAGGTATAAGGTTGGCGAGCGAGAAAGAGATGAGCGGGCGCGCTTGCGAGAAATCGTCGCGTTACATCGCGCTAGCGGCGAGCAGTGAAACGCGCGACGGCGAGATACCAGTCGTCCGCGCGTTCTCCATTCGCTGTGCTGCCTCTTCTCACCAGCGGCGTTCTCCTTTAAACGTATACGTGTATCTCTCTCTCTCTTTTACTCGGTGTCTGCTCTCTGCGTGTATATGTGTATACGTGGTACTGCACGCGCGCAGCGAGCGCGAGAGAGAGACACTTTGCGCGCACGAGCTCTTCCCCAGCACTCTCCTTGGCTTAGCAGCAGCTCCTTTATCTTTCTTTCTCTCCTTCTCTCTCTCCCAGTCTTGAAGAAGGAGGAGGAGGAATTATATACGCGCTGAATATGCGCGTGTTGTTATAAAGGCGACGCCAACGCGGATTTATAATATGGCCTCGAGACTCTCGGAGAGCTCGCGCTCCCGAGTTTCGTAACTCTCCGCGCGCGCGAGAGAGAGAGAGAGACGAAGGCGAGGAAAGAGACACTTCGGGACTTTCTATCTCTGCATCCTCTCCCGCAAGCGCGTCAACCAGCCCGCGGGGGCCAGACTCTCGCCTGCGCACGGCGGATCGTCCGCGAAACCAGCAGACCCGCAGAGAGAGATCGGTAAGGATCGTCCGGCTTGCGCGCGCACTCGATTAACGATCTACTTGTCTGTGTATACACAGAGCTCTGGCAATGCCCGTATGTACTTTGCGAATGTGTATATGGGTAGACGTGAGGGGGAACGTGCCAAGACCGTGCCGTCTTTCCGCTCGGCCGATTACTGACTGCTGGGCTGGCTGCTGCTGCTGCTCGCGCTCTTAGAGAGGCGCTGCTGCGTGCGCTCCGCTCGAGGCCGCTCCGCTCGCCTCGCTCCTATATATGAAAAGAGGGAGCCGATCTACACGGCAGCTCTCAGCGGCTATATAGGCCCCCGCGCGCGCACCGCTGGCTAGCTATATGCCGTCTGGATGTATAGAGGAGATCGGTAAGTCGTCCTCGTGGCCAGGACGAGTGCCTGTGCAGAGGAGATCGGTCTATCATTCCGGGGGGACAGGAGGCAAAGAAAGGGAATGCCGAGAGCTGGCTTCTTGATTATTCCTGCGCGCGGCAGAGAGGCTCACGCACACGCAGCAGCAGAAGCGGGATCCCAGGGCCGTAGCGAGATCGGCGCGGAGCCTCTGCTGGCTGGCGCATTCCGATCGGCTGGCAGAGCCGATATCTGGCCGGTCTCTCTCTCTCTCTCACTCTCTGCCACCTGTGCGGCTTGGTACCGGTATTCGCTAAGCAAATATTCCTGCCCTACAAGCGATTCTTGTGTTGGTTGGATGTGACGGACTTTGGGATCTGGAGGTTTGGAGAGGTGTTGAAGGGTTTATGGTTAAGAGATTTTGGAGGGATTGGTTTGGTGGTATTTAGTGGTTGGATTCTTTTATGGGCTAATGCTTTGATAGTGATATTCTTCTGGATTCTAGAGTTGGATAATACCGGTTTTTTTTTACCGGCATTGACTTGTGCTGTAATTACTGCAATGTTTGAATAATAATTACACAATACTCTATCAATATCGTTTTAGTATTACTTTACATTGATACAACTTTAGGACACAATCTTATGATGGTAGAGTAAACTAGACTTTTTTATCATTCACCCATCTCATGGGAGATGACTTTAAATAAAATACCAAGTAAGGTCACTTTTAATATCAATATAAAAATAAAGAATACTTATTTATTTTTTCGACGATTCATAACGTTTGTTATAGTTTGTACAGTTTTCCATTATTTTGCAGATTGCATAAATCTAAAACACGTACATCAACATAAGCATAATTAATCGCCCAATTTGCGATAACCATTAACTCCAGCAACAAAGCAATCGCAGCATCAGCACGAAATTTCTGGCAAGAATGCGTCCAACCACCTAAAAAAAAAGAAGTAAAAACCCAAAAAAAAGAAAAAGAGGAAAAAAGAAGATGCAGAAGCAAGTCGAAAGCGAGAGAGAGAGAGAGAGAGAGAGAAAGAACGAAACTCGCGGAGCACGCGCTCTCTCAGACTCCTATAATTTAATAGAGCCGAGGAATTTTCCGAAGAATTCCAATTGATAGTTTCTTGCGGCACTTAATTAATTTGTACCAAAATACCGGCGGCTCCCCCGATTCTTTCTTGTCGCTCTCTACTCTCGCGCGCGCTGGGACACTTTTAGAAATTAGGCTGGAATCCGAGAAAGGCCTCTCCTCAAATTGTTGCAGCCGCGGCGTTGATTGCTTGTTGTTTTTTCAATTATTCCGGCTTTACATTCTCGAGATAAGATAATTACATCGGGGCCTGGATCGGGGATAAGCATCTCGCCCGATCCCAGAGAGCGAGTAGATGCCTAACTGATGAAGGGATATTTCCTCCTCTCTCTCGCTTGCTGCTCGGTGTGTTGTTCCTCCGACTCCAGCTTGTCTGCTTTTTTAAACAGCTTCCCCTTTCTTTCTCCCTCTCTGTCTATCTTGTTAGATTCGATGAGATCTCCCGGCTCTTTCTCCTCCCACCTTTGACTTTTTCAATGCGGCCGATGAACGCGCCGCAGTCTCTTTTTTGATTTATCGATCGTCTTTCGAGAGCCAATTGATTTTTGAGTCTTCCCTTTTTTTTTCTGCTCTCTCGATATATAGCTTTGCCGGTAGGAGTATTTGTTTAGGCTTGCGCGGGGGACTGAGAGATTATCTCGTTTCTCTACTTTGTCCGTACCGACTTAACATCGAAATTTTCAGCTATATGCACTGGTTAATTTCTTATGTACACTGGAATGTTCGTTAAATATTGGCAGAGATAAAAAACAAAATGTATAAATCACTGCGGAGCTTGAAAAAAAAAAGAGGAGCAGCGGCAGTGAAATTCTCCTGATTTAACGAATAAAAGTGTAACTGAGGCGCGGACCGACGCAGTTGTACATCTAGATGAGCTATATGGCGCGATCAATATTCATTATATTCGCGCGCGATTAACTCTTTTTCACGCCGTGCATTCGAGTTGGCTGAATCCAGATCTAAGCGGAAAACAACCGCATATGAAATCGGATAAAATTGATCGATTTTCTCGAGCCGGCGGCTTAAGTATTCTCCGATACGACAACTCGCGCTATTAATTTATATTTAATATCTTGGTTAGATTGTAATATAATTTTTTAGTTGGGCTAGTGTGGTATGAAGTTGCTGATTTTCTGGAAGCTACTGAACCGTCTACATCTTTTAGAAACACGTTTCTCACGGATTAAATTAATAATTGATT
>JAPYZA010007418.1:0-10152 GCA_030522685.1 Eupelmus azureus | reverse complement strand
AAAAACATTGACAATGAAAATTTAAACAAATCAGAAAAAAAGAGAGTAGAATGGGAATCAGCGGTTACGGATGAACTGAAAGAGTTGTTTACAAATCAAGATAACTTAGAAGCCAAAGTAGAGACAATAATAAACGAGCGAGACAAATTAAACGTAACACACAAAGAGCCATCAAATAAAGATCTACAAGATCAGATTGACGCGTTAAGTGATTTAATTACAAAATTGATAAGTAAATATGATGAAAGAATAGAAGAACTAGAGACAAAACTATCCGTAGTAGACTGTGAAAACAAAAATTTAAAAGAGAAAAACGCGAAACTAACAGAACAATATAAAGAACTGTACGCGATTACGAACGACGATGAAGGGCTTAAATTATTAAAGTCAACGTTAATGAACAAAATGGACGAGTTAGAAAGCGACATTAACGAAAAAATAAAAGAAACAAACACAAATAAAAATAGATGTACAATAGTTGAAAGTCCACATAAAATTAAATTAAATATTCCAAAATTTAAAGGCAATGAATTCGAGAGACCAATGAAATATTTAAACGTCGTTTTTATAGAGTCTGGCGTAAGTCTGTCATTTTTTAAATGGGCTTTTTCCAAAAGTCTGGGATAGTGGCTGTAGCCAGACTTTTCCCAGACGAGTGCCAGACTTTCATGACCCAGACTTCTGCAAGACTTAGCCCAGACCAGGCCCAGACTTTTTTTTTACTCGGGCCCCTAATTATTTTTCCATTTATTGGTAATATTGGACATTTTTTTAATTTATCATAATTTTTATAATAAAATTCTTCAGATATACAGGTTATTTTGCTTCCTGTATTTACGAGTGCGTTTAGTTCAATATTTTCAAGTTTTATTTGTATTTCTGGGCATTTCGATATTTCATTATCATCACCCATCGGCTCAATATCCTAAATTAATTCATTGCGATTTTGAAATATTGTCTCTACATTTATTATTGAATTTCCTTGCTCTAACGTTGCGACACCTTTATTATGTACATTTTCGTTCGATTTTGGAGCCGCAACTTTTATACGTTTCCCGAATTATTAATTCTTTGTAATAATTCCGCGTTTAACACATCTAACGCCCCTTTGCTACCTTGATTTTCTGTTGATTGTTTATGTTGTTGTGTTGGTTTATACCTCGCCCTCCTGTTATCGTTTCTAGAGTCTTGACGAGAGGTTTCTGTTGAATTTATATTGTGTACCTGCCATGGTTTTCTGTTTGTATTTTCCGTTGTGTCTTTCTTATGTTTATTAAATTTTGTTGAATTTTGATCTTTCTCTTGCGTACCGTCTCTATTCATTTTTCTTTGTTTGTATTTTGCATCATCACTGTCAAATTCTGCGAGAATTTTCAATAGTGTTCCTTTGTTTTTGAGTGGGTTAGCCGCGAACGCGTATTTTATATTGCGCTGGAAATGATCGCATATTTCCTCTGCTAATTCTTGCTCTGTGTATTCTAACTCTAGCTCTATCGCAAGCCCTAACATGTTGGTCGCGTATTCTACTCGCATCATTTTGCCGTTCATGTAATACTGACCGAACTCGATTTTCCGTTTTTCGACTTTTTGAATATTGTTATTCCAATATCTCTCTTTAAATTTATCAACAAACTCTTCATAACTGTTTATCTATCTCTCGATTATACACCACCAACTTCGCGCTGATTCTAATAACGATTACGATATTATGCAAATTAATTCTTCACCATTAGGATTTATCACATTCATGTATTTATCTAGTTCGTTTAGATATTTCATCGGCTTCTCGTATTCATGCCCTTTAAATTTAGGTATATTTAATTTGACTTTATGTTGGCTTTCGACTACTGAACACATATTTTTATTTGATTTTATTTTATTATTTATGTCGGTTTCTAACTCGTCCATTTTGCTCATTAACGTTGCTTTCAACATTTTGAGCCCCTCATCATCGTATGTAATAGCGTATAGTTCTTTGTATTGTTCCGTTAGTTTCGCGTTTTTCTCTTTTAAATATTTATTTTCCCAGTCTACTACGGATAGTTTTGTTTCTAGTTCTTCTATTCTTTCATCATATTTGCTTTTTAATTTTGCGATTAAATCGCTTAACGCGTCGATTTGATCTTGCAGATCTTCATTTGAAGGTTCTCCGTGTGTTACATTTAGTTCGTCTCTATCATTTATTATTGACTCTACTTTACTTTCTAAATTGTCTTGATTCGTAAACAATTCTTTCAATTCTTCTGATACTGCTGACTCCCATTCTACCCGCTTTTTCTCAACTTTGCTTAAATTGTCATTGTCGACATTTTTATGAATTTCTTTTACGAGAACTTACGATCTCCTTTTGTTAGGCATTATGTCGTTTATTTTGATCTAAATTTTTCTTTCAATTTACTGATTACTTCTAAGTAATTGATTTATTAATCTATATTTATTTATAATAATTTTAAATTGGGTTATTAATTTTTAATGACATGTATACCTTAATTCTATCTTAAATGTGTCTTATTTCTAACTTCTAAAATTTTAAACTCATTTTTATTAATTTTTAAGTGATTTTTTGTACTTAGAATTATTCTACTAACGCTGAAATGTAATAAACAAAAAAAAAAAAATTTCTCGGATTCGGGGATTTGAACCCCTATGCTTTGAATTTGTAGGCTCGCACGCTACCGTTGAGCTATTGCTACCTTACGCGCTTCTAGTACACTTGTACTAGGTGTACTAGTCTAATGTGGGTATAGTGGGTTTCTACCTTATCTCTCTACTTTTGAAATTCTGTGTAAATTTGAATTATTATTTATAAATTATTTTAATTAACTTTTCTTACTCTACTAGCAAGCTTAGAATACGTTGATTTTTAATATTATTTCGTATGGATTTTCATGCTAGGTTTTCCCATACGTTACAGCATTAAAATCAATATACGTATAAAATTAAAAAAAAAACAGGTGAGTTTTTAATTAGGCAGTTGAGAGTAATCAAAATTACAAACATTTGTTAAATATAAAATGTTCATTTAAAAAAAAAGGAAAATATTTTCCGAAGCCTAGGATCGAACCCACGACCTTTTGCACTTGAAGCTGATGCCTCAACCACTCGGCTAGCTAATTAATTGAAATCTTTTACAAAAATTTCCTGAGTTCTGCCGTGTAAGCGATAGAGTACAGACGTGTTTACATATGCTCCGCTTATCTTCGCTATCTAACGGGCATAACGTATATCGCAAACCAGGGGAAACCATGCGTCTTCCAGTTAAACACCATGGCTTCTCCATCTCGCCAATCAACCAGGGAAGTACAGACTTTCGTAATCCCACCCTCAACAAGTTATGCAGCAGCTGCCGAAACACCAAAAAGAGACCAAGGTCTATTGATGTACTGCGTAGAAGAACTGACGCTAAGTGAATACGTGTGTGCTGTGGGCCAAATGGTACAACCAATTAACATCATAAGTGCATCAAGAATCTCGAACAATAGAGTTTGTATCTACCTCTCTAAAAAAGACTTGGTAAACGACATTAAAGACAAGCATGATTTCATACAAATAGCTGAACATAAGGTATCTATAAGACCATTAACATCTACATTAAAAAGAATAATATTCTCCAATATACCTACTGAAATTCCCAATCACGCGCTTGAAACTGTATTGGAAAATTTAAAAGTAAAACGCGGGTAACCGATTTGCACTTTCAAAGCAACAATAGCTGAAGACGAATATAAACATGTCTCAAGCTTCCGACGCCAATTCTTCGTTAAACCGGATGATACAAAACTAAAATAATTTCGATTATATTATCTTCGCAAGTACTGATAATCTAAAATGTTTTCTCTATAAATTAGATGGGCACCTTGCCAAAAATTGTACAAATATTACTCCCAGTACAAGTAATACGATAAACACAGGAATGAGTATCATGAAGTCCCCGAGCTTAGAGATTCAGAATCAAAACAAATCACTCGAAACACCTAATAAATTATTACAAATAGAAGAAACAGTAAATATTGAAATGCAAAATACTAGAGATCACAAGAGAAACCATTCTGCAATTAGCTCTAACGATTCACAAAGGGAACTAAATCTAAAAACAGATAAAATCATCCAAAAAAACAAAAAAAGCCCACGTAAAAGACGAATCCGATGAGAATCTAGAACTCGAAGATGAACTAGATAAATAGGTAAAGAGTATTAAAAACTACCTAAATGAAACAAATAGTTTATTAAATTATATTCAATTTAAAAGTCTGCTAGAAAATGTAAAAGGATCCAAAAATCCAACGGAGGTAGTCCTAAGTTACACAAAAGACTTACAAATGTTTATTAAATTTATTAAAGAGGGTATATATCTGAATGTCCGAAACTCAAGTATCAAATCTCGTTGTACAGCACTACTCAAAAAACTGGAAAATCTAAATAATATTAGTACACCTATGGCAACACCAGTAAACTCTGATACGGAATAAAATCAACTATCCAACTAACTCTTAAAATGGATCTAATACTGCAGTGGAATATTAATAGCCTGAGAGGCCAATACAAAATGTTACAGAAACTTATCATAGAGAAAAACATTAATGTAATATGCCTCAAAGAAACAAATTTAAAAGACAATCAAACGATTAAAATGAAAAACTGTACGTGCTACAATAAAAACAGATTAGACTGCAAATCTGCTAGTGGTGAAGTAGCAATTTTGATAAAAAATCATTTGTTCAGTCAACAAATAAATCTTGTAACATAAATAGAAGCTATAGCCGTAACAACAATAATAAATAATACCACCATAACGATCTGTAATATATACTTAAGCAGCAAATACGACATTAACATAGAACAATTAGAAAAATTAAAAACACAACTACCCCATCCGTTTCTGATACTAGAAGATTTTAACAGCCACAGAACTCTATGGGGATCGTATAAAACAGACCAGAGAGGATTAATAATAGAACAATTACTAAGCAACAGCGACCTAATACTGTTAAGCGGCGTATCCCCAACTCATTTCAACATCTCAAATGGCAAATTCAGCTCAATTGATCTAACATTATGCAGCAGCAAAATAGCTACAAAATTCGAATGGCAAATATTGGACGATCTCTACGACAGCGACCACTTCCCTATATGCATAACAATAAACCAATCTGGCCCCTCCTACAAATTTTATATACTTAGATACAGATATCATAAAGCCGACTGGAATAAATATTAACAAACAATATCTCAAAGCATTATCAAGTTAGAACAGTATTTAGAAAAAATGATTACAACAAATAAAATAAATATAAACAAACTAACTACGAGATTTTCAGATACAATTATCACAGCAGCAAATTCTAGTGTACCAAAAACTGAAGAAACTGAAAACAGAAACAATATAAAAAGTAACACCTGGTGGAACAAGGAGTGTGAAAGGGCAGTTAGAAATGCTAAACTATCCTTCAACAAATATAAGAAGACAAAATCTTTGGAAAACAAAATAGAATTCAAAAAACTCAAAGCAATCTCCAAAAACAGTAAAAAACAATCCTTGCTAGAATTTCTAAACTCCATTAATCTTCTCACATCGACTAAAGAAATCTGGAATAAAATAAAATCCATCAACGGGCAGCAAACATTAAACATCCCGGTACTTCAAGAAAATGACACTACAATAACAAAGCCACAGAAAATTGCAGATATCCTAACAGAAAAATTCGCTACAAACTCTAGCAACAGCAACTATAACAAAGAATTTGTAGAGTATAAAACCAATATTAAAAACAACACAGATAATCACATTAACTTAAGGGGGCCAGCCTGAGTTAAAATCACTGAAAATACATAAAATATTTCTTACAAAATAAAATAGTAGATCATAACTTACGTTAATATAAATATTTTATACTTACCATAAACATATTACAGATCACTTTTGCGTATTTAAGTAATCTATATTGCCGTCTAAGTTTCTAATACCGCTCACCGTTAGAAACCTTGAATTTTCACTGTTGTACCCACTTACCACGGGTTTTTCAACCAACCAGTTCATTAATTTACCCCAGGTTGGGCTTAAAACACTTATTGAGAGTAGTACTGCAGAATCAATGGATTACTTTTTCGAAAAAACTTAACAAATAATTATTAGAAACACTTATGTGCAAAATTTTAGTTATAAATTATTTAAAAGTGGAATCTACGCACGTAAGTGTTTCTAATAATTATTTGTGAAGTTTTTCGAAAATGTAATCCATTGATTCTGCAGTACTACTCTCAATAAGTGTTTTAAGCCCAACCTGGTGTAAATGAATGAACTGGTTGGTTGAAAACCCCGTGGTAAGTGGGTACAACAGTGAAAATTCAAGGTTTCTGACGGTGGGCGGTATTAGAGAGAGACTTATAGTTAGAGGACAATATAGATCACTTAAATGTGCAAAAATTATCTGTAATATGTATATAATAAGTACAATCAATTTATCTTAAACAAAAGTTATGATCTACCATTTTATACAGTAATAAATATTTTATTTATTTTCAGTGATTTAAACTCAGGCTGGTCCCCTTAAATGAACAGAGCAATGAAGGTAATCCTATAAATAATGAAATAACTATCAACGAACTTGATAAAACACCAGCTCTGGACTAGATATGATCTCCGACAGCATGATTAAACAACTACCCGAAAATGCACTCAAGATACTTAAAAAAATTTAGAATATTATATGGATAAACAAAGTATTTCCGAACATATGGACTCAAGCGATTGTAATTCCTATTCTTAAACGGAATAAAAATAAGTATAAAGTAGAAAGCTATAGGCCAATTGCACTAACCTGCTGTCTCTGTAAATTACTTGAAAAAATAATAAATAAAAGCCTTCGAGCGTATTGAGAGTCCAATAATATCATCTCCAAACATCAAAGCGGCTTTAGAAAGGGGTGTTTAACAACTGACTGCCTGGTAACTTTAGAGTCTAACATTAATGAAGCTTTTAACAACAAAAAACATGTATTAGCAATAGCCTTAGACATGGAAAAAGCCTGTGATTTAATATGGAGAAGACTATTAGAACTACTTATTAAATACAAAATCACTGGAAATCACAATATTTCTCATCGCATTTAACGAAATTTCAAATCACATCACAGTACCGATATCACATACAATATTCGCTGATGACATAACACTCTTCGTCAAAGGGCAAAATGTAGAGACAAGTCAAAAAATCATGCAAAGCGCATTAAGTAAACTAGAAGAATTTTCTAACAAAGCAGGCTTCAAAATCTCCAAAACAAAATCTGAAGCCATTATTTTCAATAGAAACAAAATAACATAGAAGATATAAAGCTAAATATAAACAATAAAAGAATAAAAATAGTCAACAATATAAAAATTCTTGGAATCATTCTAGACAATAAATTAAATTGGGAACTACAAATAAATAATCTAAAAGTACAATGTCAACTTCGACTGAATATTGTAAAAGTTTTATCAGCCAAAAATTGGGTGCTAACCAGAAAGTAGTAACAAACACATACAAATCATTAATTTAATCAAAAATAGACTATTGATCTATAGTATACGACTCAGCAAAAATTAGGGTCACAAAAAAACTTGAACCTATACTAAATACATGCATGAGGATCGCCACCGGAGCTTCTAGAACAAGCCCTGTTGATTGTATCCTCAGTGAAAGCAACACGCTACCACTAAACCGCAGACGAAAAGAATTATCAATGAAATACGCAATAAGACTAATATCAACTCGAAAAAATCAAGCCAATGAAATCATCACTAAAGAGCCAACTTGAATTAAATCAAACAAACAACCTACATACCAAACTTTAAGCTACCGCATAAGGAAATACTATGAAGAATATAAGATCCCATTTCCGGATCTAAACCCACAGTTTAACAAAGAAATTTGTGTTAAAAATGTAGATATTAAAATCAACGAAGAATGGAATGACAGCTGGAAAAAAGTGTGCTTACATCAAAATTACAAAAAATGAAAACGAACGTATTTGAAAAAAATCCAGCGTTAAACTTCAATAGAAGAGATCAAATCTTATTAACAAGAGTAAAATAGGCCACACAAAACTAACACACCAATACTTATTCAATAAAACAGATTTTCAAAATTGTGAAAACTATAACGTACCGTATACCATTCAACATATCTTACAACACTGCCCCAAATTTGCGAACGAAAGGAAAAAACATAACATAACAGCAAACATTTATGGCACACTCAAAAACAGTAAACTGCGTAAAAATATAGTTAAGGGGATCCGATACTCAATTGAAAATTCGAAATTCGCGCCTAAATTTAGCAGACGAAAAATCAACTATGTTGCTTATAACAAACGATAAAAATTAAATTACAACAAACGACGAGATAGTTGCCCTCCGTTATGTAATTATCTACCATTTTACAAAGTTTCATGTTTATTTTACAATACTACGGCGAGAAAAGCTTGAATAATAATAATTTTTTACATTCAACCTTTTCTCGTAATGTTATTGTAATATAAACTTGAAACTTTGTAAAATGGTAGGTAGTTACTTAGCGGAGGCCAACTATCTCGTCATTTGTCGTAATTTAATTTTTATCGTTTGTTATAAGCAAAATAGTTGATTTTTCGTCTGTTAAATTTAGGCGCGAAATTTGAATTTTTCGGACCCGTTAAATTTATTGATGATATAAAATTGCGCCACTTATTATAAAGTGTATGTTTAAATAACTATAAGCGTTGTACATTACTCTGTATACAATTTAGTATATAATTTTGGTCGTTAATACCTAACCCAGGGGATACGACCATAAATAAATAAAGGTTGTTGCTCAAAAACAGCATTTTTTAAATACCCCCATAAATAGAAATCTGGTTATGTAAGATCGAGTGAGCAAGCAGGCCAGTTAACCGGACCACCTTGACCAATCCACCTTTTACCATAGTGCTCATTTAAAAAATCCCTTACAATTCGAGCGAAATGTGGTGTTGCGCCGTCCTGCTGGAGCCACAATCTTCGTCGCGTTTCTAAATCAACATCTTCCATCAATCCAGCTAGTTCATCTCTTATTAGCGTCAAATAGGTATGTTGATTTACATTTTCTTCAAAAAAATTAGGGCCAATCAAATATCCATTAATAATCCCTCACCATACCATAATACTCCAACGTCTTTGATGGTTTACAGTTCTGACCCAATTAGGATTCACAACAGACCAATAATGGCAATTATGCCTATTCGGTTCCCCATCACTTTGAAATTTTGCCTCATCAGAAAAAAGAACAACGTTAAAAAAGTCTGGATCATTTTCTATCTATATTCTGAGACCATTGGTAAAACACAATACGCTGCTCATAATTAAAAAAATTAGGGTACGACTAAGATAATTTTTTTTATCTATCCTAATTGGGTCAGAACTGTAAACCATCAAAGATGTTGGAGTATTATGGTATGGTGCGGGATTATCAATGGATATTTGATTGGCCCTTATTTTTTTGAAGAAAATGTAAATCAACATACCTATTTGACGCTAACAAGAGATGAACTAGCTGGATTGATGGAAGATGTTGATTTAGAAACGCGACGAAGAATGTGGCTCTAGCAGGACGGCGCAACACCACATTTCGCTCGAATTGTAAGGGATTTTTTAAATGAGCACTATGGTAACAGATGGATTGGTCGAGGAGGTCCGGTTAACTGGCTCGCAAATAAATATTTTCTTTGATTAAAATAAAAAATCAATTTTCCGTTTATTCAAATAAGTCTTCCTTCTAAGGACAAAACTTTTTCGTTAATTTTCTTCACAATTAAATGTTCTTTTCGCTTTTCAGTTTTAATAACTATTCGTCTTATGTTTACAAAGGTTTTTCTAACTATCGCAATTACGAGGCCTTCTAACTTTACTTTTTTCGCGGCGCGAGCACAAGTTTGGCGGGAGCTGCTAAATCGTCGTCCGCAAGATTGCGACTTTTCTCGCGTTTCGTGTTGTGTGTAAAATTGTCTAAATTTTTTATATGATTTTATTTCTATCGCCTGTATGGTAGGCGGTCGCGAGGAGAGAGAGAGAGAGAGAGACTTAGACTTAGACTTTTTATTTTGGCCTTGGGGTAGCACCCCGTCTGGCCCAACAGTAAATAATTACATAGAAAATAAA
>JAPYZA010007417.1:0-10162 GCA_030522685.1 Eupelmus azureus | reverse complement strand
AGTAATCTGAAAGTTACATTTAAATTATATTTACAATTTTGTTTTATTACATTTATTTACATTTGATTTATATTTCTAAAAGTTATAGATAAAATAATTATTTGCAAACGGTCTGTAATAGTTTGTAAATACAACACAATTTTTTAAATAAAAAAAATAACTTTTGATTTTGAAAAGATTTAACTGAAATTGCTTAACCAAAAAATTTATGCCAGAAGACGAGTATGATTACGAGTAAGATTTAATTGAAATTGCTTAACCAAACTATTTATGCCGGAAGATGAGTATGATTCGGAGTACTTTCTTTCTGTGCAGTAAATAATCTGTTTTCTATAGAAAAAATCAGCTTTAGAAATAATTATATTTATTAAGAATATTTAAAGTTTTATAACGTTAAAATTCATTAACATGTAATTAATTTAATACTGAATTTTTGTTTTAAGTGAACGTTATTGAACTTTCAGTGTTATATTTTATGTTTTCAGGAAGAACAAAGAACAAGAGCTCGTTCCTCATATATATAGATATAGTAACCAGTGCTCTTCTTGTGCTGGTGTCTTGTTCTTTTTTAAGTCTGTTCATAAATTACTTCCGCTGTACTCTCCGTTGCATCTGAGTGCGTCGCGTTTTCTTTTATTTGCGTAAATTGTCCGGATCATTAGCAACGGGCAGAGGGTTCTGCTGAAAGAAAGACTCCGACGTAAATAGATTTGTTGGATCAGATTTATTTACACTATGTACAAGCACTGCATTCACAAACATTATCCTTGTTAATCTCGTCTAATTAACGAGAGCGCAGAACCGCAGAGCGCGCGCGAGTACGCGGTGAGACTGGTGTTTGCGGGGGGTAAGCGATGCGGAACGCGAGCACGAGCGCGTGCTCACTTTAAGGCTTCAGGCTTTGGTCTGGCGCGTTTCGGGCACGAGCTTTGTTGCGCGGGTGCCGAACGCGATCGGCTTTGCGCACACATACATTGCGCGTACTTATCCTTACGCGCGTACGGAGTATGTGTGCACGCGACTCGCGGGGGGCCTACGTGCCGGAATGCGCCCGGCTTATGGCTCATCGAGAGCTCGCGTTCGTTTAGAGGTGATGCTGAGCTCGGCTCACCTCTAAACTATAAACATTTGCTTGAACGACCGAATAAGTGTCGTTCAAGCCAACATACCGCCCGCCTTCAAAAGCAGTAAGGAGTCGTCTGGATGACGTCGAAGCTCCATCGGTAAAGCTCAAAGTGCTAAAGAAACGCGAATAAGAACGCTCATAAGTCGTCGTACCGCCCGCCGTGGCTAAATTCCGACTAAATTTCCGAAATGCGTGACCGGCTAAAGTTAAACTATAAGAATAGTGATAAAATTAAATAAAGATGGATTGATTGACCATGTAAGATTCTTATTAAACGCGGCGATCCGTTATTATTCCTAGCCAGCAAAAGCGCAGCTGCCTGAAGCTGGTAAAAGTCTAAGCAAACAATAAATCAATGAATGGTAGCTAACAACAATAAAACGCTTATCGCACAATAATAAATGATCAATGAACTTCATTTTAATTAACAGAACTGACAGAACGGTCTTTTGTACGCATCGCGTGTAATTAAATTAATTTGAATTCAAGCTAAATAAATTTTCAATAAAAAGGAACGCGTTTGGCGCGCATCATGCGAAATAACAATAATACTATTCAAATAACCTAAAGAGAAAAGAAAAAAAATAAGTTTTCGTACGCAACGCGCATAATAACAAAATTTATGACTTTAATCTAAATGCAAACATGTTAAATTTGAATCTATAAGTCTACTAATTAAGAAATTCGCAAAATATCGTCTTCTTCGCTCTTCTCTGCGGAGTGGACGGCTAATGGAATGACTTTGGTTATTACTCGAGTGGTTTCTCCTTTGGCCGTTTTCACTTTGACAACTCTGACTCGTGCGTCGTTTCCTTGGAAAGCTTCTACAACCTGGGCTAGCGGCAAACGGGCTGGTGGCGACAGCTCATTCACGAGCAGGACGAGTTGTCCTGGAGTGAGATTTGGTCGTGGTCTATTCCATTTTGACCTTGCCTGCAAGGTGTGCAGGTACTATTTGTACCATCTACGCCAGAAATCACACTTCATCTTAGAGATTTGTCTCGATATAGACGAAGGAAAAGGAGAGTTGGGCAAAAAACCAGGTTCTGGGACCAATGATAGCGGAGGTCCTATCAGTAAGTGGCCAGGAGTAAGTGGAGCGGGGTCTGTTGGATTGATGGAGAGCTGGGATAATGGGCGGGAGTTGAGGCAAGCCTCAATCTCGCATAACAACGTGCTCATTTCCTTAAATGTTAATGATTGTTCGCCAATTACCTTTTTTAGATGGTTTTTTACCGATCTTACACCAGCCTCCCAGAGACCACCGAAATGTGGAGCGTACGGAGGAATTAATCTCAATTCTGTGCCTTCTTCTGCGAGCAGTTTTCCTGTCTTCTGGTAGAAGGCGGAGGCAGCTTTGAAGAGACGTTGAAGCTCTCGGTCTGCTCCCACAAAATTGCGTCCGTTGTCGCTGAAGAGTTTGCTGCACGTGCCAGGTCGTCCAGTGAACCTTTTGAAGGCAGCTACAAAAGCAACTGAAGTTAGGTCGGTGACGACTTCGAGGTGGATGACTTTGATAGCCAAACAAACAGGCAAATATAGCCTTTGTACGACTTGAATCCTCGTCCACGCTTCGTGCGTAGGAGGATCGGGCCGGCGTAGTCTACGCCTGATACGGTAAATGGGTACATACCCGTAACACGATCTTTTGGCAGTGCTGCCATGGTCTTCTGCCCTGGTCGACCGCCGTAGCGCACACAAACAGCACAACTATGTACAATGCGTCTTACCAATGTATTGCAGTTTAAAATCCAATATTTTTGAAGAAGTAGAGCCCTGGTGACTTGTGGACCACCGTGTAAAGTGCGTGCGTAGGCATCACGCGTTAACAGTACTGCTAGTGGCGAGTTTTTGGACAGAATAACCGGATGCTTCTCATTAAATGACATGGCAGCGTTTTGTAGTCGTCCTCCCACTCTTAATATACCTTCCTCGTCCAGGAATGGGTGCAGGTAAAGCAGACGATTTTGGGACGACGCTGTCCTTGAGAAGAGAATGAATTTCCTGGTGAAAGTCCTGCTGTTGATCTGCTTTGATTATTACTTGGAGAGTACGATGAAACTCTGACACTGTACAATAACCAACTCTCTGATCTTTAGCTAGTCGCCACCTAAGACAATAAATGATTATACGCAGTACTTTATACAACGAAGAGAATTTTGTAATTAAATTAAAGATAAAGGAATCTTCTAGCTTTGGTGTTACGGACACCTGGTTTGAAGATGTGATGAAGCAAAGGTCTGGTTTCGATATACAGCCGTTCCTGGGCTAATGATCTTCTGACTTACCCAGACATTCTGGTCCAGACCACCAAGTTGCGAGTTTTGCAACTCAATTGGCTTGAGTCCTCGTATAGAGAGATCAGCTTTTTTATCAGAGTTTACGTAATTCCAGCTGGACGGTGGGAAGTTGCTCTGGATTTCTGCCACACGATGAGCGACAAAGACTGGCCATTTGGAAGCATGACCATTTATCCAGGCCCTCACTACTTCTGAGTCAGTCTACAGGAACGCTGAAACATCCGTTAGGTCTAAGTCGGTCTGTACATTTTTGATGAGCTGTGAGAGCAAGATGGCTCCACAGAGCTCAAGTCGAGGGATTGTTTGCACCTTGACGGGTGTAACCTTTGTTTTTGAGACTAATAAATGTACGTTTATCGTGCCAGAATCGGAGATCGTGCGTATGTATGTACATGCAGCATAAGCACGCTTCGAAGCGCCGCAAAACCCATGAATTTGGGCTGTTTGTCGCTCAGCGGGCAAAAAAGAAATCCTCCTGGGAACTGATATGGTTTCAACATCCGGAAGGCTTGAATGCAAGCGAGACCATTCAGTAAAATGAGCTGAAGATATTGGATCATCCCATCCGACCTGACAAATCCATAGATCCTGTATAAGGATTTTGGAGACGATAATTACGGGCGATAGCTAACCCAATGGATCGAAAAGCTTGGCAACAGTGGATAAAATAGTCCTTTTAGTTGGCGTGAAAGGGGGTTTATCAAGAGAGAGCTTGATGTCTAACCTATCTGATGCGGGACTCCAAATTAAACCTACTGCTGAGACGACGTCTGTGTCGCTGAACCTAATTTCGGCAGGTGAAGAGATTTTAATGAGCTGCGTATCAGACACAGCCCATTTTCCTAATTGAAATTGACCGACTGCTAAGAGCTGTTCTACCTGATCTTTAACTTTAAGAGCATTTTGGGGCGTATCTGCTCCCGAAAAAATATCATCGACGTAAGAATTCTTACGTATGGCTCGAGCGCCCAGTGGAAATCTATTTTCCTCGTCTTCAGCGAGTTGTTAGCTAAAGAACTCTTAGTGCTAAAAATGGGACTGGAGACGTGCCGTATGTGACGGTTTTTAACTAGAATTCTGAAATTTCCGAAGTTGGATTACTTCGCCCCAGGATGCGTTGTAGATCGCAATCGTCGTCATGTACCAGAATCTGACGAAAAATTTTGACGATGTCTGAAGAGAATGCGACCTTGAATATACGCCACTGAGAAATCACAATCCAAAGTTCTGACTGTAGCTTTGGTCCTGTCAAAAGCTTGTCGTTAAGCGAAATTCCGGTGGAAGATCTAGACGAGGCGTTGAAGACAACGCGTATTTTATCTTCATGACCGTTACATTTGAACGCTGCGTGATGAGGCAGGTAAAACGCTTGATTACGTGGAGGGACTTCGGTATTGACCATGTGACCGAGTTCAGAGTATTCCTCCATGAAATTCACATACTTTTCTCGAAGTGAGTCTAATTTTTGGAGTTTTTTCTCCGCAGACAGAAAGAAATGAAGAGCTAACCTACGATTGTTTCCTAAAACTAACGAACCGTCATTGGATATCGGTAAGCGAACAATAAAGCGTCCAGTTTCATCTCGACTGTACGTTTGACGAAATTGAGTTTCCCAGAATTGTTGAAGCTGATGAGACAGAGAGTTGGTTGCGCAATGCAAGATTTGCGTAACCTCTGTAGGATGCTCCTGACTGGCTAATCGACCCACAATGATCCAGCCAAACACGGTAGAAATGGCCGTAGGCTCATGAATCGAATTAAACCTTTTATGGCCTGTAATAATGGCGCCGTAGAAATCGGCTCCCAAAATGGCGTCTACTTTTCCAGGGATTGCAAAGTCAGGATCCGCTACGCTAAGTTCATCTAGATGTCACCACCGCTGCAACTTAACACGACTAGAGGGGATGAGATATGTTAATGATGGAAGGATTAAAGCGTTCATAGTGGCCGAAAAGTAATGATCAAGGTGTGAACGTAAACTGAGTTGAGTTGAAGCTGATACTCGACCGGTTGCCGCGCCCTGAAGGCCTGACGTGTTGATGGCAACACGAAAACGGTTAACCTTGAGAAGCTAAGCAACTCGTTCTGTGATAAAAGATGATTCTGCCGCATGATTCAATAAGGCTCTAACCGTCATCTTTTCGCCACGATCATTTTGGGTAATGATCTTAGCAGTACCTAACACGACTGAACGATTGGAGTTTGTGGTTGTGTGCACTGAGATTTGTTACTTTTCTCCAGTGAAATCTGATGAGGAAGAATCAGGGCACTGATCGGTGGTCGTCTTCTGCTCTTTTATAATTGCGCCTGAAGATGGGTGCAACAGAAAAGTGATGTTTCTTATGGCACTCATTGATGCGACAAGTTACCTGTGAAAAACAAGTATTTACAACGTGTTTTGGACTCAAACAGTTTGTGCAGAGTTTCAAGGCCTTGGCTTTGGCCCAGCGATCACTCACTGCTAGTCCTTTGAATTGCGGACAGAAACCAATTGAATGTTTTTTTTTTACATAAGGCGCAGGACCTTTTCTTCGGTTCAGAACTCTTTGTAGTTGTATGAAGTGCAACTGAGCTCTTATTGCCTTTTTGAGATGTACGATTGGACGGAGAATTGGTTGAGAGTATTGGAGGCTTAGCCATCTGCCCAAACGTGGCGGCCAAAGCCTGAATACGACACTCGAGAAATTTGATAAGATCGTCAAATGTGGTATTTTCTTACTATCACCGACGGAAATTTGCCAGTGGATATTGATAGCATTGTCTAATTTGTCTACGCAAACGAATAAAAACCAATAGCTCTAATGTTCCACGGGACGTTTTAATGCGGTAAATGCTTGTCTAGAGCGTTTAAAAACCGAGGTGATGCGCTTCAGCACCGCAGCAGAAGACTTAGCTACTGGAGGATAATCGAAGGCGCATCTCATATATTTGCAAAGTAACAAATATTGATTTTCGTACTAATCTATCAAGTACTTCCAATCGCCGTCATGACCCTAATCCGACACGTCTACATTCTCAAACATGGCGGCTGCTTCGCCTGTCACGTGGGCAAGCAGTTGCTGAAGCTTGAAGGGCTTGGGTATTTCCTTGACATTGTGAACTAGCGACTCAAAAAGGCTTTTAGAACACGGCCAGTTGAGCCAATCACGATCAAATACTGCTAGATTAATTTTGGCTAGTTGAACTAATTTAGAAACCTGCGTATGCGATTGATCCTGCTGAACGTTCAGATCCTGCGTTAAACCACGCATCTGATCAAGAGTATCGCGAATTTTTCCAGCAAACTCAAAATAATCGTCTTCAATGACAGAAAAAACGTTCTTAGTGACATACTAACGTTTCTCTATCTCAGCCTCAGGCATGAGCGATCGATGATTGTGAAGAAAGTCTAACCAGTATTGCTCTAAAACAGTTTGGCGATGGGAGAGCGACCCGATAGTAACTTTATCTTTTCCTTTCTTGTAAATGTTCTTCCAGAAATTATGGAGCCAGGATGCTCGCTCCTGTTGATCGCGAAGTTTGTTAGCTAAACCTGCCATGATGATCGACAATGAATTAAAAAATAGAGGAAAATCAAGTTAAAATAAAGCGAAAGCGGGGATAATTCCAAAAAAATCAAAATCCTAAAAGAATTTGTTGAAGATTCGATAAAAAATCTTAAAGTAGCTAGAACGAAGGAATGAAGTCCCAAAGTAAATAAATGTACGTGAAAGTAAACTATTTCCGGAGTTCACTCAGAGATAAGTTAACGCAAACGAATTATTGCTAAAGGTTGGATATTATAATTAGATCAGTGATGCTAGGTACAAAGATCGAAACATCGCAAAAATTCAAGTCTCGAAACGTTGAAACAAAACTTCTGGGCTTGACTGTACCAGAGTTTCTTCACTGAAAGTAATGTATGTCTGCTAAAAGTGACTGTATAGTAAGAGCGACTGGATCTAGTCATGCAGACAGAAAGCGAAAAGACAATAAAATATCAAAGAGAAATTCGAGAAAAATTTCTAACTAAGCTGTACTAAGTGCAGACTGTACCAAGTAATTTCTAAAATGCGAGGAAATCAATTTAAAAATTGAAGGAAAATAAAAAAAAAAGATTGTTAAGTTGTTCTTAACGAAAAAGTTTTTTTTGCAATAAAGACCGTTGTTAAAAAAGAACGGTGAAAATAGTTATTTGCTGTCCGACGGCAAATTTCTATCGATAAATAATATCGCTAATCCATATAAAACACGATAAATTGGGCAATGTAGCGATAAAATTTACTTGTCTATGTCTAATCAATGCTGGGAAAATTCAAAGAAAAATTTTGTTGTCACGAATTTCCCTTATAAACGTGCCAATATACGGCTGGTACGAACGGCTGGTCGCGCGCTGATGGAGATGTGAAGATATGTGTGTTATGTACTTGATGAATTTTCCTGGGGCGGAAAAGCCCAAAAAATCGGAAAATTATTTAATGAAAAATTAATCGAGGTCTGCGCGATGAAAATAAGATCGTCTCCGAGAAAAGATTGATGATTTTTCCACGATTGAGCGACGTTAGATTACGCGAGTCGCGATCCGTCGGCAAGCGTGAGGCGTGCAGTGCGCGCGCACTCCAATTGTGCAGTTTTCTTGAAAAATAAGCAAAATATTGAAGTAATCTGAGAGTTACATTTAAATTATATTTGCAATTTTGTTTTATTACATTTATTTACATTTGATTTATATTTCTAAAAGTTATAGATAAAATAATTACTTGCAAACTGTCTGTAATAGTTTGTAAATACAACACAATTTTTTAAATAAAAACAATAACTTTGGATTTTGAAAAGATTTAACTGAAATTGCTTAACCCAACTATTTATGCCAGAAGACGAGTATGATTACGAGTAAGATTTAATTGAAATTGCTTAACCAAGCTATTTATGCCGGAAGATGAGTATGATTAGGAGTACTTTCTTTCTGTGCAGTAAATAATCTGTTTTCTATAGAAAAAATCAGCTTTAGAAATAATTATATTTATTAAGAATGTTTAAAGTTTTATAAAGTTAAAATTCATTAACATGGAATTAATTTAATACTGAATTTTTGTTTTAAGTGAACGTTATTGAACTTTCAGTATTATATTTTATGTTTTCAGGAGGAACAAAGAACAAGAGCTCGTTCCTCATATATATAGATATAGTAACCAGTGCTCTTCTTGTGCTTGTGTCTTGCTCTTTTTTAAGTCTGTTCATAAATTACTTCCGCCGTACTCTCCGTTGCATCTGAGTGCGTCGCGTTTTCTTTTATTTGCGTAAATTGCCCGGATCATTAGCAACGGGCAGAGTGTTCTGCTGAAAGGAAGACTCCGGCGTAAATAGATTTGTTGGATCAGATTTATTTACACTATGTACAAGCACTGCATTCACAAAAATTATCCGTGTTAATCTCGTCTAATTAACGAGAGCGCAGAGCGCGCGCGAGTACGTGGTGAGACTGGTGTTTGCGGGGGATAAGCGATGCGGAACGCGAGCACGAGCGCGTGCTTACTTTAAGGCTTCCGGCTTTGGTCTGGCGCGTTTATTATACAAATTCTTTTACCTCACTAATATCTGAATATGTGATATACATTTTTTCTATTTTTTCCACACCGCCCGAGGGGTTGTGATGCGGTGCTTTTTTTAATACCTTTCTAGGGCTATTAGTTTCCCGATCCCGCTCACGTAATTAGTCAGAAACCGGAAAAATTCAATAATTTTCCAACACCTATCTCGTTCTCCCTCGAATCCTCGAAGTTGATGTTACTGCTGCGGCTACTCACTCGGCGACTGCTGCTGCTAGCGAGGATGATGCCGTTGCTGCTGCTTCACCCAGATCCACGCAAAACTCCTAGAAAACTATCGCTAAACTCAAAAAAAGAAAGTCGCTCGTGCGCGCTACAAATCCCTCTGGTCGGTCCGGCGGCTCGTCGGAGAATGGCGTAGCGGGCCTCTTCTTCCCGCTTGCCTGCCAAGTTTCCCTACGCCGTCCGCGCTTTGTGCTTGAGAGCAGTCTATCTGGCGTCTATTTGCGCCTTGGACCTCTCTCAAGCGCCTTACTGCGCAGTTACCTCACCTAACGTATTCTATCCTACAACTCCAACTTTCCTAAACACGCTTCTACACTCTAATCAAATCCTATACATCTACCTATGCTTATTGTTCCCTGCAATACCTCTCAAAATCCTAATATGCAAGTTCATACAATCCGTGAACCCGATATCGCTATTCCTAAAACCTACCTTCTCGACGCGCGAAATTCAAAATACCTCTACGCTCGCTCTTCTCGCTTTTTTTTCTTATATGCCGGCTCGCTAACACCTCTCGCTTCCTCATTCATCCAAGCAGTCCACCTCTCTCCGACGTTGATCCCCGAAAACAAACATAAATACTCGCATTTCCTTTAATTAATAAAATTATTTATTTCCCTACATTCGGCTCAGACATGGATCTCCCCTTCTTTCCTCTTCATTAATTTATTTATTTTTATTTAATAATCTTGTGACGCAACTCGCGTCACAGGGTAAATAGAAAGGCGCGTTGGGTTTGATTTCTAATCTTGTCTTGTGTCTCACAGACGCAGATACCAACTTGTTTAAACACACTGCTAAGTTATTTATTCCCCTGTGGTAGGGATTTGCAACGATGTTTCTTCTTTCATCTCTTCGAGCTGTAAAAGAAAAAAAGAAAAATTAATCACTATTACAATCATTAAATAAAATTTGTATTTGTA
>JAPYZA010007416.1:0-24598 GCA_030522685.1 Eupelmus azureus | reverse complement strand
CGGCAATTAGAAATAAACTTGGTTCGCGGAGATCAACAGCGTCATTTTTTCTTTCCCTTAATCTACACGAAGCGAACAATAAATTCATCCAACATCATTTATTAAACCAGTACAATTTTCGTTTAAGTGAATATATATTTAACAGAAAATCTGCGTTTTATAAAATAACTTATAAATTATATAACTAAACACTAAAGTAAAATATATTTGTATTCTTTGACTACCAATATACTAAACTACCAATATATCCAAATTTCTCATAATAATTTCAAATATTTCAAATTTTACATAGATATTTATTTCATAATTAACGATAGAGAACACGGTAACAGCTGATTACTTCTGATCAAAAAAAGATTCTCTATTCAAATTAACAGGGGTATTTAATAACTTATCAGATTTGAATTCTTAAACATAACCTTCATCCTTATCGAGTACAACAAACTTCCAAATTAATGAAGAGCTCCTCCATTCAATAAACATCAAACCAACCTTACGACCACCACTTACTCAGTCATCATCATAGAACAGACTCCGAAAGAGGATAGACTTACACGCAGCCTGGAATGTTAGTCTCGCTATCCTCCAGAGCGAAACGTGGCCGTTCTTTTTCCTCCCTCTCCCGGCCGAAACACGATCCCCGAAAGATTTGCGATGTCGAGAGGCGATAAAGCTCCCGAGGTTTAATGTGTCCCGACTTTCGGGGGAGGGATGAGACGCGGGCGCGCGCACGCGCCTGTGCATCCGTGAAATCTTTTCAATATCGAAGAGCGAAGCGAGCAAAACAAAGAATAAAGCAAAACGAGAAAAAAGAGAGCCGGGCAAAAAAGAGAGACGGAGAAAGAAGGAGGCGGCGCAGCGATCCGGAACTCGCGCTCGCACATATCGCACATATATTAAGCATCGGCGGCAGGCAATTACGCATCGGGGCGGAGAGCTGACCCCGCGACTCGATATCCCACGGATAAATATCTCTCTGCGGCTCGCCCCGGCCCGAAAACGGTGACCTAGCGAGCGGAGGAAGAAAAAAGGACGACGAGGAAAGGAGGAAGCAAAGAAAGAAAGGAAAGAGATCTGCGCCCCGCGAATTATCGGGCCTCTCTCGCGCTCTTCGGGCAATAACTGCAATGAGCCAATAAGGCAATAACCATTAGGGGGGGCATGCCTGGACAAGAGCCGCGCGCGCGCGGGGCTGTATAGTGAGAAATTTTCAGGCACTTACCGGTAGAGAGATTTCTCTTTAAACACTCGGCCGTAAGAGCGATTATTTGCTTTGCCAGCGCGCGAGCGAGCGGACCATCTTCTGTATACTCTTCTACGGTTGTTTCGCGGAATTTCGACCGGCTATGGCCAAAGAGCGCCAGCAAAAAGCGAACCGAAACGGCAAAACAGCAGGACGCTCTCTCTTTCTGCTCGGACGTTACTTTTCTACTTAATCGCTCGAAGCTGATGCACGGGCAGCGTTTTAAAAGTCGAAAACTGCTGTAGCAGAAGTGCACCGTTGCTGCTGCGTGGGTACGTGTGTATGTGTGGGTATTTATATGTATTTATATACGTATCAGTGAAACGATTAAAGTAGCTTCTACCTATACGAAGGCAAGAGAAACGTTTTTTTTCTACTTTTTTTCGTTTGAATATGTAGTATTCTTACACGAGTACTGTAGCTCTTATTACAAATAACTTTAATCATGTTTCTGTTTATCTTGTAATGATCTATTTATAGGAATAAAACATTACTTATTGTTCGATAACTCATTCGTATATCTAACTGGCGATCTAATACTCTTTTCCATTATTTGAATCTGAATAAATGAGCAGACCCAGATTCAATTAAGCTAAAAGATAGCTTGTTTAAAATGAAAAATTAAATAAAAAGCTTCTTCTAAAAGTTATCATAATTCTATATAAATATCCTAAAAGTATTATTTCTTGTAAGTGTACTATTGAATTTTCCTACTTTAGTTTTCAATGTGCCTGCATTAAGTTTAATGTACGTACATGTACTGAAAGCAAAAGCAAAAATATTTAACAGTGTTGATATTATAGATCTATAATCACTATACTTGTACATTTGTTTTTCTTCAAATGATCAAAGTTTGAGTAATCAAAAATATAGGGTATTAGTGGTGTTAATTCTTTTTAAGACTGTTAGCACTATTGTCAAATGTGACAGTTTATATACAGATCGTACCGTATTAAATCGTTTATTATATTTAATATACATATACTAGAAGCAAAGTTTTCAGTTATTACATTACAAGAACGTTAATACACAATGACATTAATTTTAATAAAAAAAGTTAATGAAAGTTTATTATACTTACTAATTTTCTATTACATTAAGGGTGTACCTAGTAGCATTACAATTTATAATTGAATTAGATTAATAGATAAATCAATAATTTTTTTGTTGGCAGACCAAATAACAGATCAATATGTTGGAAAAAATATTTATTTCTATCAGAGCATAAGATAAATTAATAATTTTAAAATATCACTATAACTTATTTTAAAATGCACGGTTGAAAGTTTTACGTTGTTTTTTATTATTATTTAAATACTCGCGATTTCTGTGATTTTTGTATAAAATTCAATATAGAAAGTAATTAATTTAGTTAAGAAAAACGATATGAATCAAACTATATAAAACTAATTTTTACCCTTTGAAATGTAAAAACACGACAGAAGTTCAAATTTGAACGGATTTTCTTCATGAAGTTAATAATTATTAAAATACTAAATACTGCATCATTAATATCGTACTTTCACAGTAGTTCAAATTAAAAAATCAATTATAATAGTTTATAATTATAAGGCATTTGATAAAAAATGCACACTTAAATAAAATTGGCTATGTGCTTTTTTCTTTTAATGCTTCAATTATTTAATAAGTGATGTAAATTATAGCAGTATCTGTACCTATACTAGTACATTGAAAAATATTAAACGTATTTATTTATTAAAAAAAAATGATAAACGTTAATAAGCATACAAAAACATATTATTTCTTTTAACTTTCTATTCTATTCTTGTTCATAGTCGATGCCCACGTACTCGTACCTACCTATTACTGTCTTACTATTTGTGTATCTATCTACTTATGTATATAGAAGATGTACTCTTTATATTTTCTAAAAAGATATTTAGTTGCCTTCTTAAATTTTAAACCGGTTATTAAAGAAATAAACTAAAAAACAAAGAGTTTAATAAATTTAAAAGTGTTATCACTATAAATAAAACCGCTCCTAATTACTTTAGCAACATACTTCTCAAATACGAAATTAGTAAAATATCTCATTAGACAATAATAGCAAAAAAATATGTTTTGATTGAAGTTTCTTTGATCAAACTAATTATAACAAAATATTTTTTATAGTATTTAACAAACACTATTAATGTTTTAAAATAAGTATCGCTTGATGAGGAAGCAAAGCGTTTAAAAAAAATACTTGATTTGGTTTGCAATGATCATTTGATCATTTAAACTGCCCTTCCTTTAAAAATTTTATTGAAGAGCATATTTAATGGAACATATTTAATGGAAGAGCATTATTAATTATAGTGGATAATGAAGATACGTGCGTTTATGAAAATTAAAAATTTCAAGTTAATATTTCAATTTACATAAGGTAACATGTAAGTTTATATGAGAACCAGCACTTTCTTTTATATAATTAATCATTGACATTAATGGTAGTCTTGCATACGGTTAAATCAGACTAATCAAACAGCATGGGGCTAATAGAGTAAACTGCAAATTTTAAAGTTAAATTCTTCATTTTTTTTCTAGGATTGTTTGAGTGAGCTGTTGTATTATCGTAGATGCTCTACAAGAAAAATAAAGAATTTCCGTTAGTTACTTCATTTAAAACTGTAGAAAACAGAATATTACTTTAGCATAAAAAGAAATTTTTTATTAAAAATTTAATCATATATACTATTATATATTCACTAAAATATCATGATTTGAAAAATAATGTAAAACAAAGGAATATTACTTTATTAATACAAATTTTTTGGTTTTGATTATGAATGAAAAATATACAAATAAAATAAATTCTTGCAGGTCACAAAAATAGATCTAAAAAAAATGTAAACAATTAACTCCAAATATCATTGGATTTAAGAGATAGTAAAAACCATCTTTCGATAAAATTAAACAATTGATTAAAGAACTAATTATGAGCAATCACCATATTTCTTTCCGCAAAATTCTCATAAATATTTTCCATGCCCAATCATTTAACAAGGTTTTAAGCTAACTGATTTCGGTATCACGAAAAAGACTTGAAATAACAACGCCCAAAAAGAGATAATTCCTTTGTTCTTTCAAAGTCATTGTATTAAATTCAATTATTTATGAAAATTATACAAAAATCTAAAATAACTGGGGAATCGGAATATTATAAAACGTATGTTATAGATTCAGAGATATAGATGTAAACATACGCTCACACACGCTTATGCGGTCACACGCACGCTCACACACGCACACACACATTTTCCCAAAAGAATATATTTCGACTCTGTATACAACTAAAACATTAAATTTAACTGTTGATTTTGGAAAAATCATTATACTCAATAATTTCTTATTGAATTAAATGATTTTAATTTACTTATGACATTTTTAATATTAAAATTAATAGAAAAATTATTAGAAAATAAATACTGTGTAAATTAAGACTATGGACATACTTCTCTTATAGGTATAGTAAGAATAACAAATTGTTTTCCAATTCTATAAATTTTTTCAAATATATATTTTTATTCTACTAACAATAAGAAGTTCATGTTATTCAATATACACTTGCCAAATTTTAGCACATACGCGGTGTTTACGGTACTGAAAGAGTTATTGGGGAGGAAACAGTTTTTGTCGCATACACACGCACATGAATACATATGAACACACCTGCATATACATATACTTACACTTACATGATTCATACTTATCATTAAGAAAACTATATTTTCTGAATCAGAAACTTGAAACATATATCAGGAATCATTAACATATTTCGAATTTCAAAAATATCACCATTATACAAAACTTTCTATTTGAGAAACCGAAAAAACACTCCTTTTCGCATTAGAAAAAGATTTCTTGGTTATAGGCATTAAAATTGCGAATATGAATGTGGATAAAACTTACTTTCACGATGAAAAAGTAGAGTAATAAATTATAAATGTCTATTTTGCTTTATATTTTTTTTTAATATTCTTTTCCATATACGATTGCACAAATTGATAAAATATACTGTCAAATTATATCTAGAAAGGACATTTTCTTAAAGTGTATCAAAACAAATTTTCTGAAAAAAATTCTTTACTAATACTTTGACATTTAAAAATACTCAAATAATTAAAAAAGCAATTTTTAATATTCTAATATTTTTAATACAATAAAATCGGGCATATCTTGATATAAATTGGTTTCGAAAAATAAGTGCATATTGTCTACGCTACCTCAAAATAAATGATTTATTATAAATGTCATGTTCTGTAAATCATAAAAGAATCAATAAAATCAATTTACTAACCTCATAAACGTGCAAAAAAAAATTTCTCGCTTTAGTATTATTATAAAAAAGTTATTTTTTTGTTATTTAAGCCTTGGAAGCCATTTGCTGGCTTATATTGCTGAAGTGGCTGAGAAGTACCGTATAATTGTTGTGCAGGTTCTTGAAATTTTTCCAGAGAACCACTTTGTACAAGAGACCCACGGTGTATAAAACCTCAAATATCTTTGTTTACGTTGATAAAAATGTTAATTATTTTGCAAAATCGTTTTTAAATAAAATATGATTCTTATATTTTCTGTTGATTTGTTACGCTACCGTATTTTGAAAAATATTTACCACTCTTTTAATTACATTCAACTACCTATCAATAGTCAAAACCCCGATATTTCTATTGACCATCCAAAAGAATAAATCATACGTAAAAGAAAGCAGTTTCGTCCGCAGCGAGAATAAACGAGAGATCAGTTACTATCAGACTTTACTTTTCAATTTGGTTCTCCGGAGGCTGCAGCGCGGATCGGCCAAAAAGAAACCAGAGGTCGAAGAAGAAGAAGAAGGCGAAGAGGCAGAAAGAAGGCGAACGCGAAAGAGCGAAGCAAAAGGAAAAAAAAAAAGAAAGACGCGCGGTAGCATAGCTGCATCGCTCCTCGCGAGAGGATAAGGCGCGTCTTAATGGGGTTGTGGCCTCTCGCTAAGCTGCGTATAATTAAAAAGGGAAAATGATCCGGGGCGAATCGGCATTATTGATCCTCGCGCCGATTTCACGCCGCGCGGATATCTCTCCTCTTTCATCCGGTCGTACGGGCGCTCGCCGAGATAGCTTCAGTCCTTCGCTATCGATTATAAGGATACGAGAGAAAGAGAAAGAGAGAGCTAAAAGACGGCCTAACTTTGAGGCGAGTGCTGTGGTGAAGTTGCGCCTGCAGGCACCGAACGATCTTCTCCTCTCTTTTCCAAATAAAGGTAGGGACCTCTTGCGTTTGCAGGGAATAAAGCGCGGACGAATGAAAGCAGGTGGAGGCGAAAGTATAGATCTGAGTGTAATATTACGTGAAACCGAAGCTTTTATTATTTGGGGAGCAGGCACAGTGCCAGAAGTGTATTGGAAGAATAATTAATAGGCTTGTAAGAGACGCTTTAGTAGTGTTTAGGTGGTAGTACACGGATAAAACTTTTTTGGGATTATTAGTACTGCTGGAATATTAAACTGCTTTATAAGGCAGTAAAATTTAGTAAGCCTAATGAATTTTCCTAAAAATTAGATAAATTTTTACAAAACAGTATAATAATTTTTCCAAAACAATTTTCAGAAAGATTTTGACTGATCACTTAAAACTTTCCTACGATACAGCCCGGAAAAAGCATATAGTCCAACCAAACCATCGAGCTGCATAGCTCTAGTTTCGAAGCTGCCAGGGAACCCGCGGAAAGCAGGTCCGAGGCGCGATCATAAATATATATTCCGCCGACGATGAAATAAGTCGGAACGTCAAGAAAGAATAGGCAGAGGGGGGCGCTGGAAGAAGAAAATAGTAGGAACATATAGCTAGTCGGGCGACGATAAATCAGAGTCTCTCCGGGCGGGGGTGGTAGCTCGGGCGGCGGGCGTGCATTATAGGCTAGGAATATAGAAGGGCGGAGAGGGAGAGCTAAAATAGGGGTCGCCCATAGACCTTGATACGGGGGGGTGGCCGTAAGCCCAGGAGCGGGCCGGCGCGCTTGCCGGTATCAGCCGGTGCTCCCGAGTACCAGTCGGTGCTACGCAACCGGACATCGCGCGCTGCGGTATCTCGCGTACCAGCCCCCGCGCGCGTATACATCCCTGTACATTTTTCACCCGGCGAGGGCTATATATCCCTTTTTACAGCAGAGTGCTGGGAGGATCGATCGCCGAAGACAGCGCGCGGGGTTATTTAAGACAAGTCGCGCGCCGAATTTTCGATATCTGTTATACGAACTATGAGAGAGAGCCGCAGCGCTGTATTATGCAGGAGGATGCGCGAGTCCGTTCGCATTGTAATGGGCTCGCTGCGGCGCGTAATGGCGCGGCATGCATCAAATGCGCTCACGTGCGGCTAATTACGTAGGGGCCTTGCGCGCACTGTGATTCGCCGGCGGCCGGCGCTGCCTATTAATATTTTACAAGGGAGAAAGAGAGAGCTCGTTGAGCCCCGTATTTTTTTTCCCTTTTCAGAAAAGCCTTCGCGGGGGATATTAGAGGTATTAGAGGGCCGCGCCAGCGAGCCAGCGAGCGAGAGGGCGATATTTACGAGCCGGCTCGCGCGCGCTAATTTCATTTGGCGGCTGCGCCTACCGTCGATTCCCCTGGGTCCACTCGCGCTCCTCCTTCCTATATATATATGCCTGCCTCGGCCGTTCTTTCGTCTACTCCGCCGTTCGGCCCGTTTCTCGCTAATGAGAATGGGGAGAAGCCAGCTGCGCGGCTGTCCGCGGCGCGCTGCTCTCTGCTGGGCTGACGCTCTGGTAGTACCGCCGCACCCTCCTAGCGCGAACACGGCTAGGTCGGTCTTGGTCTGTGTAGTCTTTGAGGAAGGAGACGGCTAGACTTTGGGGTTATCAAAATTTAACGGGGTTTTGTTTGTTTCTGGTCGATTGACGATTGAAGGAAAGTGTGGATGGAATTTAACCCAACTATTCAGCAATTATAATGGTGTATAGCAATTACAGAATTTTGCTTCTCTGTTTTACGAAAATTTGTAAATTCTTTAGATTTTGTTAATCTCTCGTTACGAAGTCTGTTAAAATTTCAAAAATCACCCAAGTCACAAACAAAAGTCGCTTATAAGGATACGAGTCACCTAAAGGCGTCATGATCCAAGATTTTTCGACTACCCTCGCTCCTATATACAGCACTTCTAAGGCGGACTGCCGCTCGCGAGTGTGTCCGCTCCTCGGTGTGCGTTACCTTCGGCAATTACGCCGTCGAATTAAATGCTCGCGTTTCAAGAGCGGCTTGCGTGCGCAGCTCGTTAATAGCTATGTAACTGTTTGTAAATATAATCGCGGAATCGCACACGCGCCGGCTCGCGCGCGCCTCGTCACCTACTCTCTCGGCCCGCTGTCTTTCTAATCTCCACGATGCGCCCGATTCAACTCTCCAAAAATCTTTTGCTTCACTTTAGCCACTTTTTTTTCTTATGGTTAAGTGAGTGTTGTAACTCGTAAGTCTCGCGTCTGCTGTAAAAGTTGGATATTCCGAAAGATTGGTCAAGTAGGTTATCATGACTCGGAGAAAATTAGATACACACAGAGAGCCAAGCTCGAATTTGCTGGTCTATTTATACTCGCATCGATCTCGGCTAGACAATAGATACGTACGCGTACATTTACCTGCTCTACACCAGCTGCTACAAAGTCGCCCGAGCTTTACACGATTATACGCGGCTTGATATGCAGCATCGATAATAAAAAGGCCGCAGCGACCAAAAAACGACCTCCTCGAAAATGTTCCCCGACACTTTATAAAAGCAGCTTTTTAGGCAGCGCGCGCGCAAGCTCACGTAAATCGGCCTGCGCTCGATCATTACCCCAGCGCGTATCTCAAGCTCGATCAGCCAGCCGCGCGCCAAAATATGGAAATGGCGATCTTAGCGCGCGTCGGAGCGCGCACACAACATACACACACACACACAGCCTAGTCTGTATAGCTTTTTTGCTAGGATCCGCGCAGAAGAGTAGCCGGCTGGGGATCGGGTGTCGGGAGAGTGTCGAGTTACCCGCGCGACTGCAGCAAACAACGCAGTCTCTCGCATTTTCACATTCGCTGCATCGTTATATATAGATCCGATTGGGAGCGAGCCGGCGCGCGCAGTGTGTATAGAGAGATCGGCGCGGCCTCGCCAAGAGAGAGAGAGAGAACCGCAGACGTGTAATCTTCCTCGAGCTAGCCACTGGGCGGAGTAATCATACGCTCCCGCGGCGGCAGCAGCGGCCTCGCGCGCGAACACACACACACATACACACAGACACAAGCTCGCCCACGCCGGATCGATCGCGAAATTCGCGCCCGCTCGGCCGATTCGGCCCAAGAGCACACACACACACACACACACACCCTGTGGTTGCGCGCGTATGCAAATCGCCCCCCGAGAGAGCCGAGCCAAATGACGGGGATGAGCGAGCCCAAACCTGATGATAGCGAGCCGATCCTTACTTTCCTTCTCTCTGCTCTACTGATGCAGATTGCTAAGTATACATGTGCGATGGGTTCAGGCTTTTTAGGAGGCTGGTCCTTCATCTCTTAGAGATTGGAATTCGCGCTGCTGAGGGGGGGAGAGTAACAATATCGCTAACGACCGAATGGCTGACCTCTCCGCTCTTATCTGCTTGGCTGTGTACTCGGAACTTGGGAGTAACCTTAATTCTGTATAGTGAATTATAAATTGAATTATTACAGGGAAATTCAGGCTGCTCGTATATATTGTTATCTCAGCGCCCGTTTATTTTCATAATTAAACGCGGAGAAAAGAAGGTATATAGGGGAGCTTTATAGTATACCCTGCGCGTGTGATTCATAAATATGAAAATTTCGTTAATTAAATGGAGCATCCAGCGAGCGCGAGCGGAGCTTGAAAAAGCCAGCTCGCTCGCGCCTTGCCCTCCCCCCCTCATGCAGATTTATTATTTTTACAAGCGAGTCCCGTTAGAGCAGGCGCGCAACGAGAACAACGGCGCCTACTGGCGAGCGCTACGCCTTTTTTGCGTGCGCGTAAAAGCAGTCATTTGAAACGAGTTAGCGGGGGGCCGAGCACGACGGCTGACCGGCACCCTCGATTCAACGACCGATGAGTCCTTTCGGTTTTTTTCGGTGTTGTCGAATTTTTCTTTTGTTTTTTTTGGAGGGAAAATTGATTGGAAGTTGAGGTGATAGCAAGATGGTCTGAGGGAAGGAATAAAATCTTTTTTGGGAAATGCCATTGTTTGCTTATAGGCAAATGCTCGTAAAAGTCACAGTTTTTCGAACCTTTCAGAAAAATAAAGCGAAGGTACGTAATTTCCATTCATTAATTAAATTAAATTTCTGATTGATCTGCACATGCTTCTAATACAGATTTATTATTAATTCCGCCAAGTACATTGTTTGATCAATGAGCCAACAAAAACCATCTATCCATTAATTTACAACCTAATTGAAACAATAACACCTCAACATTTCAGCCGAACAAAACATGTGCAGCTTATTGTTTACAATCGAATTTTTACTTTCATTACCCCCGTCATAAAAACAAACTACTCCCAACGCAGCCAAGAATTTTAACGACGTCAACGAGCGAATATAATGATCCGGCCGTTTTCCTCACTACAGAATTCCAGCGCCACACACAGAGAACCAGCGCGCACGCGCGCGTCGGCAAAAGGAAAGCAAAGAAAGCTGCACAGGTGGATCGGAGGTGTGAGAATATGAGCTAGTGCGCGCGCGTATTGCGCTCGGCCGCAGGATTTTTCACTGCGGCGTCGGCCGCACGCGCAAACACACACACGCACACACACTTGCGCGAGGTGCTACGGGCTGTTTAATAGCCTTTGATAGGTGATATCGGGGCACGTAGCGCGCCGCGACAGGCCGCGATAATTGGATATAGCGCGGCCAGAGGCGTCAGGGCGTGGCCGTTTATGAAAGTTACGAGCGCGCGCGAGAGGCACCCATATCACGGCCGAGCCAGCGCTACTATTCATATCTCGATATTCCAACCCTCCCCGAAGCCAGCGACTTATGTACCCCGGCGCGCTGTGCCGTCGCTTCTTTTCAATTACCAGCCCGAGAATTAATGCCGATTCAATACCCGCAATTAGCCGCTCGCTTAAATTCTTATTAAGCCGAGCTTGAGAGCTTTGCTCTTACCGCGCGCTCTGGTCAAAGTTCAAGTTTAAAGAATATCGAGAGGCCGGACTCTCCGCCGGCAATTACCAGAAGCGGCAAAAAGCTCGGGAATCCGCGCAGAGCCAGTAGCCGCTCGCGCGATTCCCAATCGGCCGGTAATCACCTACCGCGAGCGCATCGCATATTAACCGCCCATGCGCGAGCGATATAAGAAAGTGGGGGGCGCATTGAAAAATAAAAGCGAGGGGGGCAATGGGCCAAAGCTCGGTCCAGGCAGCCGGGAGATAACCCGGAGTATAATCAGGCCGGGCTCTCTCTCGAGTGAGCGAGCGGGTAATAACAGTAATCCCTGCGGCGGCCGCTCGGGAACGCGCGCGCTTCAGCTCGCCAATTTGGCCTCTCTCTCCGCTGCTCTGCTTCTCGAAAAGTCCAAATTATAGAAGCTGCCGTCATTAGCCGCTGCTCTCTTTGCCTCCTCTGCTGCGCTCCCTCGCTGCAGTTGTCATAGCTGCGCTAATGCAGCTGCCCCGAGGCGAGCCCCCCCGAAAATTCGAGCTAGAAACGGACGTTTATTTTAGCAACAACGCGGCTTTAGCTTTTCTCGCTGCGCTGTGCTTTTTTCCAGAGAGATATCATCGCGGCGCTGCATTCGTAATTATACGCGAGCGGAAAAAACAGGCCGATTCTTTTTGCCGAGAGCCACCCCCGTGCAGCGTCGGGCCGCCGTACACACGCGCAACCATATTGATTTAACAATCTCAAGGTTTCTTCTGCGCTCCGGCTCTGCCGGGGATTGTTTACCGACTTTTTCTTTACGGCTCCCGGGGACTGTGGCTTTTTTTTTAGGAATTTTTATGTCTAGAGGAACGCTGGGTTGTTGTCGATTGTTGTGGGTACGCGATGGTAAGTTTGAGAGAATTTTAGTACAGTGTAGCTTTGTTGGGTGTATGTAAGTGGAATTTCTTCAGTTCTTATCGAACGCGATATGTTAATCTGGCCGTGATGCAGGCGTTGCTTTGCTTTGCGCTCGGTGCGTTAGATACGTCGACAGGTATATAACTTTGAATTAATTTTGTTCTGTGTATATGGAAAGAAACATTAAATTTTATCTTACGCTCTTGTGCTTGAAATTGGAAAGTTAAATTATTGTTATTAACGCGAGGGCAGTAGTGCAATCGATAGTAATTTTCACTCGTCTTTTGCGTATATTTGCAGTAGATTTAAAACTACGCGGGGTGTTGCTCTATTGAACGATTGAAATCAAAGACTTTAATGTTTGTTCGTATACAGTTTCCAATTCATTTCTTATAAATATTAATGCTTGTACATTTTATTGGGATCGAGACGAATGTTTACTCATCAAGATAAGCAAATTGGAAAATGTACAAAAAGAAAACGACTTTTGTTTTGAAATTTAAATCACAGTGAAACGCCAATAAATCACATATCCGCTACACCGTTACGAGCACAATAAAACACTGTATACTAAATAAAAGTTCAATTGTTGAACAGAGACAATATTGTTGCGATAAAAGGTTGATACTCTGCTTGACTGTATTGTATGTGTTTTATTTTTCACGACTGGCTTGTCATGTATATATGCGCAAATAAATATGAAGATGTAAATATACAAGATTGTTTCGTTAAAAATTTAATAAAATTTGCCAGTAAAGTAAAGTTTACACGACTCTAATGGTAGATAAGAAATATGATTCCCATGCTTGATCTACGCTTGTGCTGCGGATTAACACCCACAATCTTATCACTAATTTAGCACATTTTTCTCATAAAAAAAGTAGTAATTATGCAACGGTTAGCAATAAATAGAATTTTTTTTGAAAAACAAGTGAGTCTAACCATCAACAAGCAAAATAAATATTAAAGAGATGAAAAGCAGCCAAGAAAGGCTTCGCTCGAGCGCTCACTAAATCGACTGCACAGCACACGCTCAATAATCGAGCTTTCACTCCAGAAGTTTCGAAAGCTCTCGAGCGAAGCTCCCACCATCTCAGCACAAACCAAAACCCTAACCCTCCCAAAACAAAAACAACCAAAAAAAACGCACCTCTTGCCGTTCCGCCTCCTCCTCTTAGTGGCATACACAGTGCCTAGCTGGCTCATCGCGACGGGGTTGTTGGGGCTGGCGGCGACGGCCGCCGGCGGCGCCGACGTCGGCGTCATCGTCTGCTGCTGCAGCTCGGCACCACTAACAGTATACTGCTGCTGCTGGCGCTGCTGCTCTTGCTGCTGGAGCTGCACAAGAGAGGAAGCCTGGGGATAACATGTCTGCTGCTGCTGCTGCTGCTGTCTGGGTGCTTGCTGTTCGGGCGCCGCCGCCGGCGCAAAGTGGCCCGCTGCAGCCGGCCCGAGGAGCCCCAGCCCCCCGGCTCCTCTCTCCAGCGCGTACACGGCTACAGCGATCGGGCAGCCCTGGCATCCGACAGCTCCGCCACGGTGCCGCTGCCGCTCGTCTGCTCCAGCTCCGGCGCCTGCTGCTGCTGCTGCTGCGGCGAGCTCGGCTCGAGCCTCCCGCCGGCCCGCACCATATTCAACAACAATGCAACAATGTACCAGTCACTTTTTCTCCTTGACGTTGATTTATCTACTCATTCATTCATACAGATATATATCCGTGGACTGAAGTCGACGGCTGAGCACTCGGCGAGAGAGCCCTCAGAGTGGAAGCTCTCTGGAAGCTCGCGGAAACGTAGCGAGGCACTCGGGGAACAACGAACTAGAAACCAAAAGCACAACCATGCGGCTCTCTCGATATTACAGGACGCACAGCGCGGGCTTAGAACGCGGCGGGGGCCGAGCGGCGCGGTGCTCGCTCTCGGGCAGCGTCTCGTGCACTGGCGCCACCGGCGGCGCTGCGGCTGCGCGCTCTCCTCCAGCGCCCCCTTCCTGCGCGACTCCCGCCCCGCGAGTCGCGCTCTAGCACGCCCCTCGGCTTTGGAGCCGAGCCAATGAGCCGCAGCGGGGGCCCAGCATGGCGCCAGAAGGGGGGCTGGACTTTGGCTTGCTGAGAGTCGCGCGCATACACTGTGAGAGCCAGGATTCCGAGTCCTATATGTGCTCTGTCTCGCTTGCTTTCGTTGTGTTTCGTTCTCGAGCTCTGGCTTGTGTGTGTGTATGGAGAGCTCCTGGGTATGCGAGAGACACTCTGCGGAGCGCGAGCGCCAGGCCGCCGGCAGAGAGCGAAAAGAGCTGGCTGATATGGGTGTGTGTGTGTATATGTGTGGGTGAAGAGGTTTTAAGCTCTGTTGCTTTTTGACAAATTTTTGTTTGTTTTTATGGTGGAGATTTTGGTTAGGCTATTGTGTTTTAGGACTTTATTTAACGGTGTAGATATAAGCATTTGCTAATTCAAATCCTTTTGGAATCCTATTGATGTTGATTGATGAGTTAGTCGTAATAGACGTTTAAATAATGTAGATAGAAAGAAATTTTTTTAAATTTTAATTATACATATAAATATTTCTATTTTGATAAACATTCATATATAAATGCAAAACTAATTTTAGATGCAAAAGTCATTTGATACACTAATCATTACTTTATTTACGAGATATAAGTTCTCAAGAATATTCTTTCGGGATAAAAGGAACATTTGTGGCTTTTCAAAACGTTTCAAAGCACATAAACCCATTTTTATCAAAATTGTGTTTACGCCGTTTTTGAGAGCCTCTCTCTCTCTTTTTTTTAATGATAGAGCCTCTCTTTTATAAAAATTCCTAGACTTATCAAAAAATTGTTAATTAATAGAGATATTGCAGCAGCTGCCTTCTAAACTGTTTTTATTTATATATATGTAACTTGCTTTTTTCCAATGTTGGCTCTAAATTTTGATATTCAATGTAAAGTTAATATCAAATCAAATCACGAAAAATGAACTTACATATATCTAATTATTTCAGGAAGCTACAAATATAATAGAATTAAATAATATAGGAAAGTATAAATAAAAGTACTTATGTCTACAAGATAGATTAATTAATATTTGTCGAGAATGTTTTCTTTCAAATACAATTTTGTTATTATTCACATAAAGTAAATAAAGAAAACCATAGATAGATAAATGAATTTGTAGGAAACAGAAAAAGCACAAGCTATATAATGTCTTCATTACTAAAACCATATTTTTTTCATTACATAATACACACGTTATGCCAATGTCATTTTCAACGTAAAATCTAAAAAAGTTAATATAGTCAACTATTAATTGCAGTAATAAATGATTTTTTTGTTTACATTAATTCTTTTCGACCACCGAGCATTTTTATTAATTTAATAATCAAGTTGGTTAGATGAGTAGTTAAAACAACAATGTAAATATGCAAGTTGTTCAGATGAGCAATTAAATCAACAATGTACATGTACACGTAAATAAAGGTATACTCGTCCTACGAATCCTCCAATACAACACCAAAAGATTGCATTCGACAAAATAAAACAATAATCCACAAAACCGACATACCACCACCTAATTACAATCACAAAAACTGCAAAATAATTCAAAGCAGCAGCAACAGTTTGCCGAGCATGATGCATCCCTCAGAAAAGTTTTCACGCTCAGAAAAACAAGATCTACCCACTAATCGCTGCGTGTAGAACCACACAAGAGACAGCCCATATAGCCTCAGTCTCTCCGTGAGCTCGCACGAGAGCGCGAGAAAGTCGAGCACGCCTGCGATTTCGGGGCGCTAAAACGCGAGGAGGACACGCAAAGTCCACACCTAGACGTCCGTCTCCTTCTTCAGGCGGCGCGCAGCGACTTTATTCACGCCGCACGAGAGCGAAATAGATTTATCGCACGCGCGCTCGCTCAGTTGGGCTTATCAGCCGCCGATGCTTACGTATATAGCGGGATATATTCGCCTGTATAGTGCCGACAAGTATCCGACACGCTATTGTCTTCCTTTCGCGTATACAGGTACTCTTGTGTATGAGTATATACTGGAGAGCTCGAATTTGCGCGATTGGGTGGAAAAAGAAGAAATGGCGATTCGAGATTGTTATCTTTTTAAATTTAATCTGTATCTGTATTATCAGAATGCTGTTATAAATGTATAAAATACGTTACGCATCGAACGTAAATTTAGAATGGGTAGCCTAACGTCATCGATTACGAAGACAATAAATCAGTAGTATCAGCAGGATTGGGTAAGACAAGATAGTGGCAAATACAAATCTAACGTTTCGATATACAAGGGTAGCAATAAATTTCCTAGATGCAATTAGAAGTATACAGAAAAAAGCTTGAAACGCGTTTTTAAGCTACAATACTGCTCGCGGTAAATTATCCACTATCGAAACCAAGATACAGCCCTATATAAAAGGATCAGGTATATATACACACACATAAGGTTGCGAAAACACGAGTGAAGGTTACTCGAGGGCTGGATTTCCGGCTCTCCTCACAAAGCCGTCCAAGCATCCTTGACTCCACATAAAAAAGCGCAATAATAACGCACTCTCAAGAAAAAAGAAAAACACACAAAAGCATTACCCCCTGACCGTCGCATATTCATCCCACAAGTGCGCTCCACATACATGAAATACGGAAGAGCTAGAAAACAGCGGAGAGCGAGCTAAGCAGTAAAACGAGCCATTGAGCAGTCGATGTAGCGATTTAATGGTTTTGACGAAAGTGCCCGTTGGCGCTGGTCAGTGCCTCTCTCTCTCTCTCTCTCTCTCGTGCGCTGAGCTCGCGATTGAGCCTCACGTGCCGCACGCATCCGAGCCTGCGGCGCGCATCGCGACAAATCTTCCGGACGCCCTTCCGCTCCCCCCTTGATACTACTACAACAGGCTACAACAACGCGATCCGCTCCCGCTGAGCGAGCCGGCTCTCTCTCTCTCGTGCGGCTGTCATTGACCTTGCCGCGGATAGTGCAGAGCTGAGGTTCGATCCGACTTTTCGTCCTGGAGTAGTGCTCGGATTCTTTGATGGTACGGGGCTAGCCGGAAATTGACCGTTGACTTTCGAGTATGACTTTTAGGTATACGGGCGATTATTAGTCAATGTTTTGTCATTTGTAGTTCTGTCATTTTTATGCTTCAGTGAATGCATGGGTCCATTTGATTTTTGTTTAGATAAATATATTTCAGCGTTAATTTTTAATATTTGAATTCGTTTATGATTTTAGTTAATATTTTTCAAAATTTTAATATTATTCTCATATTTTTCATTAATTTGCACTTGGAAGCCATTAAGATCTAATAAATCAAAGTTACCCTGACAGTTACATTTTCAATTATACATTAAGGACATATTAATTCTAACTTACGGATGCTATATACTATGTTAAAACAAGTTATTTTATTTTCTTATCTCTATTAACATAATTAAACTCAATCTTATAAATATAAAAAATTACTTAAAACGTTTACACAAATAATAAAAAATATTTTCATTTGTAAATCAAAGATACTATTATATAAAAAGCATAATGAATTATAAAAAAAATGTATACAGTGAATAAAATTGTTAAGAAAATTACCAAACAATCTTATGGATGTTAAAAAAAGATTAATAAAGTGCTCGCAATTCGCAGCAATTATACCGACTACTCACATATACGTAAGGGAGGTTCGGAAAGCAGCAAACAGACCAGTAGGGCTCGCATCGCCATCTACCGGATTAAAGGTCAATTCGCATCAACCCTAAATCGGGGTAGGTATATCTTTCAATCGGTAGCCTTCATCGCGGCGCATAACTTGCGCGTACACGTGCATTGTTCAGAGAAATATTTTCCTTATCAAATCGCAATCCACACGGCGCATTACACGTTCTCAAGGAAATTCGATTTCTATAGTAACGCGCGCGGAGAGCGGAAGCATAACAAGGTCTGTTCGGCCGAAGATTATTTTCTATTATATGACAAACAATAACGAGGAGGAAAATGCCCGGCGCAATTGTCGAATATAATTTAGCATTGTGAATATAAGATTGCTCGGTTAGATAAGCGCGAGACAGAGAAACAATTGCTTTCTTAGAAAAGTGGCGCACCGATCGTTACAAATATATAGCCAAGTTCGCATATACTCACACAGCCACATAGTAGTCACAGCGATAACATACATATTTATTAGCCCGCTATTAGTTGTAGAGCAAAGTAGTGTGTATTGCAAACAGATTGATTAGTCCCGCGGCGAGTGTATTATATACTTGTAGCCATGCGCACTTGCTCGGCGCAGTCGCAGTGCAGGCGCGCACATAGTATTAAGCCAGGAGGAGGTAGGAAATAATGGCGCTGCGCGGGCGCAACAATGCAAAAACGAGCTGCCGGCTTAATTAGATAAATCATTGTTTTGAAAGGTAAAGCCAGCTAGCGGAGTAAGCGATCCGCGCTGATACGGCCCTAATTGCGTGCTATGAATAATTACTCGCTGCCGCGAGCTCGAGCTACTTTTTGTCCTCTCTCTCTCCTCTCCTTCTCTCCGTATTTGCGCGGATTATTCCACCCCCATTATCGCACCGCGAGCCTTTGTCCAAGCGAGCTAAGGACGATTAATGCAAGCGCGACCTTCTTGGAGTTGGTACGCGTGTGTACGTGTGCAGAAGGGGCTGCGCTCTTACGGAAACGGGCTATTAAAAACTTTAGTGCCGGCGGACCTACTTACCTGCCAGCGCTGCCGGCTTTTTAATGCGAATGCGAACGCGCCTGCTCGATTGATTAAGACGCCTGCTTTATACGCCGGCCCTGTATTTTTCGCGTTTCTCCGGCTTTTATGCACAGCCTCGCTCGCTAGACGAACAGACCTGAAGTGCACATTTTTTTACACGCTGCTGCACTGAATGCACATAGCGTTCTTATTTCCATCCTCCCCGGAATTCATGTTATTTTGCCAGCAGTGGCATCAGCAATAACAAAGAGATGCGCGACCCCGCGACGATAAACATCGGTGTGGCACGTTATATATATGTACCTGCACATTCGTATACATGTGGCGAGCGGTTATTATTAAGCGCTCATTGTTTCATTGTTGCGCGCAAAGCAGTGACTTTTGTGCGTTACGCAAGTGTATACTCGTCGGCGCTCTTTTTTTTCTGCCGTCAACTTTGTCATTTTCTGGTTCATTGTTTTTGTCCCGGAGCACGAGAAACTCTGACGTCTGAATTTTCCCGGCGCTTCATAACGTTTCTGCCTGCGCGCGAAACTTTGTCGTTTGATGCAATGTTATATTCCTTTGCTAATCTGGAATAGAGGCAGGGGATCCTCCTTGATACTCTGTGTAAACATTGCGTAACTCTGCATTGTTCTGCAAAAAGCGCAGTTGACGCGCCGTCTATAGTTCTTGGAAAATCTTCGGCCGCAACGACAGTGTGTAAAATTATTTCCAAGAACGATTCGTAAAATAAAACGTCCGTTTTAATCAGCAAAGCGAGAATCCGAGAAACCGTTTCGCACAGCTCTCGCAACAGAAGCTCCACAAGCCGTCACAAGAGAGAGTAAAAGTAAGCCAAACTCCCCTTCCTCATAGAGCCCGTAAGTCTATACGAGTGCGTAGACACAAGCCGCAGCCCAAAGGCAATAAAGCAAAGGTTTCGGAAGATACTCTCGTGTGCGTGATCGGAGAGGCGGAAGCAGCGTGGGGTCGCTAAATGGAATGAGATTGCCGGTGCTGCACTAGTATTGGAAATTGAGTAGCGCGAGGGTCCATTGTCGACTAAGCGGCGGGACAGGTCTCTCCGCATTGTGCCCGCGTCACGGTAAGTTTAACTTTCATCGGGGATTAGCCGGCGACTCTCCGGAGGATTACCGCCGCATCGATTTATCTAATGGCCGGCTCTCTCCGGCAATATGCTACTGCGCTCGTTCCGGCCCCGGAGCTATTTGCCCCTTTTTCCAGTCTTTGGCCGCGCTGTGCGACTTTTCATTTGGATGTGATGCTGGTGCTTGGTTTCCCCCTTGCGGTTGTGTCATTTATCATTGAGTTTCCAAACAGTGAGATGTACTGTGCGGGATGCTCTATTAACCCCCCTGCGCGCTCTGCTGTGACAGTCGACTTGCTGTTTGGGTGGATTTGAGGGTTTTATTCGGACAGTTGGATTGTGCTCCCCTAGTTACGGATATCCCGCCGATGTCAGTAATTATTTTTGGTTTAATCTTCTGATGTCGAGTTGACATTTTTATGTACCTAATGGGTTAAAGTCTTGGAAAGTATTATAAATAAATTGAAAATACGTTTTCTTTTATAGATTACAGAATTATATTCAAATATGTATAGTGATGAAGATACATTAAACATAACAAAACGTACAGAATTGTCAGTGCTAGTGATAAGACGGAGATTAATACAATTTAGTTTAGAGTGATTTTAAGTTTTTATGCAATTGAAAATGTACTTTAAGTATGTAAAAAAAAATATAATTGAATAAGACACAAGTATTGAGTAGACGTGGCTGTTGATGTGTTTACTTTTCAGCGGTCCGTTATAAAGTAAAGAGCCCTCAGCGTGTGTCTGCTATGGAGCATAGGAGGTGGTTGGGGGTGCAATAAAAAATCCTTAGCCAGGTAGATGCCGGCTCTGCTCGCCTCGATTAGCGAAGAATAGTGTGATGTCTATCGTTGTTTGAAAATTATTTTTCTCAACATAGTAGTTTTAGATATACGTAGAAAATTTATATTTTTATGATTTAACAGTAATAATAATGCTTTTGAGTATGTTTAATTTGATATAAAAACAGGAACATTCATTACATTCAAATTATTTCATAAAAATGATAGCCGAATAAAGTTTCATCAAAATTACAATTCAAAAATAGGTAGTTTTATAAAAATAAATATCAAATCATTATAAAGAATTTTATTTCTGGTAAATTTCTTTTACATTTATTAAGAAATAACGTAAAATAATTTTCTTTAAAAAGACGTATATAAAAAAATGTAGTCGTCTGTAGACGGAATCGCATAAAAGCGCTAGAGTCGACAAACATCGGTGCTGGAAGCTCATTTACTTTCTGAATAAACAGCAAGCTATAAAAAGTTGTTTTCTGGCCAGCAGCAAGGTAAAATTATCGCGGCATATGAATAAATTCATGCAGCGTTTAAAATTTTTTCCCCGCTTTTTTCATTGTAAAAAAGCAAGCTTTCGAGAGCAGAACGATTAATATACCTATAATATTGTTTCGAAATTTTAATTCGGTATTTCGAAGTTTATAGAAAAAAATGTCGAAAATTACGGGATCAGTGTGTGTAAGTATAATGTGTCAGAGGAGGTGGGGGAAGGGGGGGGGGAGATGCCCGGGCACCTATGTAGGTAATTGCGACGTAGGGAGGACTAAAGCAGAGCGTATATATGTACCTGTGTATGCGAGCGTCGCTGGAATTCGAGGAGCTTCTGCTTCTGCTCGGGCCGACAGTTTAACCGATAATTAGCCAAGAGAGAGAGAGAGAGGGAGAGAGGAAAAGAAAAGATAGGCCCGAGCGCAGCGCGCGAGCATCACATTGTTATTATAATGAAGTCGGATAAATAGAAGCCACGGAGCTACAGACCGTCAAACACACACACACACACAGAACAGACAGAGAGGGGGGGTTCGGTGATCGTCCGCAATTACCGTCTTATAATAATTCTCCGTCGGGGGAAAACGCGCGCCTCGGCGATTGGCTTCGGAGAAATTATCAGAAATTATGAGGCGAGCGAGCGAGAGAAATTGGTAGTCTAGCCCGCGGATGATTGACAGCTCAGCCAGCCAGCATCGTTCCTTTCTTTCCTCTCTCTCTCTCCTCTTCGCCTTCTTCTGTTCCTTCCAACTCGCCGCCGTCATTTCCCAATCGGCCGGCTCCCGAGAGTCAGCCCCCGTACAGCTCGGGATAATCCGATGATTGGGCCGCATTATGTGCCATCGAGACGATCGATCTACCGTCTCGTCGGCGAGGGGCTTGTAAAGAGAAGAGCACGAGGACGGCGACCGCCGGCACCGAGAGCTCCATTTTCGAATCAAAATCTAATAGCTCGGCTTACCTGCGCGCTGCTCGCGCCGTAATTGCAGCCGAAAGATGCGCCAAAGTTTTGCTTGCTGTTTTTTTCATTTTGTGGATAATTGATATTCCTGGAAAAGGGGTTAATAAGGCTGGTGTTTTTAAAAGAGTCGGTATGATTTACAACGCTGCGGAGTAATAAACTTATACTTGGGTAAAAATGCTTTTATCCAGTATAAGGTCTTAATTATCGCTTTATAGATTCCATCGACAGATAAGCCGGCTACTTAAAACGATGAGAATCATAAATTGCACGGAGCAAATTTGACATCTAGACATTATAAATTCAGGAAAAATATGAAGAGACAAAATATCCTTATCTCCAAACATTATAACGTCCCCATAAAGGCTGACAAAGCAATCATCCCGAATCCTCTAAGAGTAGAATCCTTACGTATACATGCACTTTTCTAAACGTAACATCCGCTTTTCAGCAAACCAAGAGCCACACACGCAGAGTTCCACTTTAAAAATCGGCGCGACTTCCATCTTCCATACCTATATCCTATCCGGTAGTTGCTCGCAAATCTCTAATGACATCTTAGACTCGCTCATATTACATATACATTATATATATAACGTTAAGGACGCGCGTAATGAGGCATTCCACGATCTCTACTCTAAATTGCCAATTCACCTCGTCATTGCGGGCCAGGGTCAATTCCATCAGAACATCGCTAGACGCGATTTTAAGACTCTTTTTCCCTCGATTTTATAAAGTCCAGCTGCGCGCGCAGCGGTTTATGCGTGTGTGGTTGTTTGCGCGGTTATACGGCTGTATACGAGCGGTTCTGGATCTCGCGCGAGTGGACTATATAAAAGGCGGACGAGCAACCCCCCTAAGTTTTGCAAGCGAGTGCCATAAAACGCCCTGGCCGCTGGCTTTTATTGTGCCCTCGGATATGGTGCACCGAAACACAGCCGAAAGTCGGATGCGTCTCTGTGTAGTGGCCGCGTGATTATTGAAGGATTATTTTCCTTTCCTTTTGGTTTTTTAGTATACATAAGAAAAAATGGAGCTGTGATGGTTGGGAAATCAAAGATTCTCCTTTGATCGTCCGCTCTCGCATGAGCACAGGTGTCAGAAATCCAGTGGAATCCGGAAAAGCAGGTTTTCCGATTGAAAATCCAAGGGCTCACCATAACCGACACACATCAGTCCATCCGTCCATCAAAAAGAATTCGAAGAGTCAAACTCGCCGACCTATACCGTTGCATCACAACCCACTGTGCTACACACACGAACACACCTTCAGAAGGAAACCCAAGCGATCGCGGGAGAAATCAAGCGTCTGAATGCGCCAGCGGCAGCCACCTCCAATTTGAGCATCTTTGTGGGCTATAGCCTGCTTTTGTTGTCGGCGCAGCGCGCAAATCTCGCGGCCGCAAGAGACACAAGGGGGGCCCGCGCGGACAAAAGCCAGCGCGCAGACGAGAGACAAAGAGGTGGAGCCGCGGTCTCGCGGTCGCCGCGCGGAGCAAGTGCAACATCTCGCTCTCTTTCTCCCACCGGATGTTTCCCATAGCCTTTCTTCGATGTGTTTCTCTCTCTCTCTCCGCCTTTCTTCTCTCTCTCGCCGCTGCTGCAGCTTATTTCCCTCTGCTCCTCCTTTTTTCCTCGCAAAGGCGCCAGGGGAAGGCAGAGCGAGTGAAAGGCTAGAAGATGATTCTCTCTCGCGTGAGTGAATCCGGCGTCGCTGCCGATTTATATTTCTTTTTATCTTGGGCTTTTGTAATGTGGATAATAAGAGGAGGTGGCTGACGGCTGGGGAGGAGTGAGCTGGCGAGATTTTTGGTCCGGCGAGGATTTTATAGTTTATAAACTGGAAATGTTATGGAATGGTATAATAAACGCGCTTAGATCGAACCATTTTGAAAAAAATCGATCGAGGATCGCGAATAATGAGCTTCTGGGAATCAGGATAATAGAGAGAATCGCGCGGAGGTGAGAATAGCGTAGAGGTATATATAGCCGAGCCCGTACAACACTGACTCGTAAATTGCCGGTGCGAATACTGCCCTTTCGCTCTCGTTGCTCGGCTTGCCGTGAATCTAAATTACTCTTACCCTCGAGCACTGATCTTTCCTTTTCGCTTCTCACATGCATATAATACTGCGCTCGACATTAATACATTTCATTAGTGTATAAAAGTAAAAGTATAGACAAGCGCCTATAACAAAATCGATACCCTCCGCGAAAAAACGTGCACATCTGTCACATTTACCCAGAAGCCAAAAAA
>JAPYZA010007415.1:0-11393 GCA_030522685.1 Eupelmus azureus | reverse complement strand
AATATTGTGTTAATAATATTGTGTTAATATTCTTTCAATATTGTAACAATATTGCTACGATATTGAAATAATACTAATACAATATTCTTACAATATTGAAAGAATAGTAACACAATATTGTTACAATATTGAAAGAATAGTAGCACAATTTTCGTACAATGTTGAAAGAATATTAACACAATATTGTTACAATATTGAAAGAATAGTAACAAAATATTCTTACAATATTGAAAGAATATTAACACAATATTATAAATTTTGAAAGAATATCAACACAATACTCTTACAATATTGAAAGAATATTAACACAATATTCCTACAATATTAAACGAATATTAATACAATATTCCTACAATATTAAAAGAATATTAACACAATATTGTTACAATATCGAAAGAATAGTAACACAATATTGTTGCAATGTTGCTATAATATTGCTACAATAATAATACATTGCAATATCTTATCAGTATTTTAACAATATTATTATATTCTTCTATATATAGATTTGTGTTATATTCTTCTATATAATATTGTTACAGTTATGTTGCTACAATATCTATAATATATTGCCGAGGCAAATAATTGATGCAATAATGGTACAATATTAATTTAGAACCTACTTTTACTCCTGAAAGTTACTTTAAGGATTAAAACCTATATTTTAAACTTTTATAAATATTAAAATGTAGGTTTTAAACTTTTTACTTCCAGATTTCGCACTTTTAAGTTTAGAGTGTACGATTTTAGAACTGAAAAATTTAATAGCTGCAAAATATGCAAGACATAAAAGCAATGCTTAAAGGCAGATCTGTACGATAAAGAAAATTACAAAAATATAACAAGAAAAGTTGTGTTAATATTGAATTTGAATATATTTCCACTTTCCTGCACTCCGCAATTAACCCACAATTAAACCCACTAAAAAACCATTCCAAAATCCCCAAAAAAACCATACCCACAAAACCCCCAACCATCACCCAAACTCCTCCACCCACAACCAACAAAAAAAACCATTCCACAACATTATCACCAGCAACGCACGGCAAAAATGTCCGCTCTCAATCAGCGCGCGCGCTACTCCCAATTTTTAAACTTCCCGCGTCCGCAGGGAGAGCGAGCGCACCGCCTGAGAGAGCCTCGGCATCGGAAATTATTGATCGAGCGCGCGCGTACGTGTAGTGGTAGCTCCGTGTATACATCCGTGCGCGTGTGGCGCGCACAAATGCACGCACGCGAGGACAAAATGCACTCGTCGAGACAGAAAAAAAAGCATTCGCGAGAGTGGAGGGAAGCTTTTAAGAGCGCCGAGCGCGAAATGGACGCTGGCTTTTTTTATTTTCGGGGCTGAGGGCGGGCTTTGGCTGGATCGAGAATTTCCAGGGGGAAATAGGGACGAAATGGTGTTGTTTGGGTGACGGATGGTGTGGGTTATTGGGTTTTTTGAGCGCGGAATTTGAGAGTGGAATTATTTGGGTTGGTGAAATTTGGAGATTAACTGAGCGATGGGTGGGAGGGTGAAATTATTGGATTATTGTTCTAGTGATATCAATGTTTAAATGGCGCGGCCATGAAAAGTTTATATGGGCACGAAGGACGTGTTATAGGTCCAATGAAAATTAAAGTTTACGATAATATTATATTGATACTGCGTTGCAAGCTTTGTTATATTCTGTATTGATTGTATTAATAAAATTCCAGTTTTAATAAAATTCTTTTTAAATATTTGTATATTACGTTTTTAAGGCTACGAAGTAAAACTGGTAGCCTATCGCCTTTAAAATAATTTTAATTATTAAGTCCGATTTTACAAACTGATCGACTATACTAGTGTAGTTAAATACGAACGAATGAAACTTCTAAAAATAATATTTTTCATTCGACGTAATCAGATTAGGTGCTCTCTTGAGCGTGTAAATACGTCCCTTTGCATTTCCCTTTTGTATTGCTCCCCTCGTCTTTCTCCACTTCCTTTCTTCCTGATTTCTTTTCTCGTTCTCGGTGCTGTGTCTTTTATATATTCCGTATATTCTTCGGATTGGCGAAATTCTCTAGCGTTCGCGATTCTGTGATTTAAATCTAAGGGTATACCTATGCCTTTATTTGCTCGCCAACTTTTGTAAAATTGATTCGCTATGTGTATTGGTATAAATTTCTTTTGAAATTTATTTCAGGATCTTTGGAATTTTATGTGTCTGGGAGAATAGCGCTTGCTTATATTTGATAGAATCGTCAAGAAGTAGTTTCTTAAAGTGCTCTTTGTTCAGTAAATTTTTCTCATTAAATATACTCCAATGTGTACTCCAAAGTAACAGCTTTTCCTTTCACGTTAAAAGGGACATCTCAAAATCTCGTAACCAATAACAAATCGTCTCAATTAATCAAATCTACACTCAACTTTTTCCGTACTTCGCAGCATTAATAACAATCACACCTTCAATCCCTACCCAATTTTCACCATCATCTCACAAATTCCATCCATCCTCCAAAAAACCTCTACCCTATCCCCCACCTCTCTCCGCCATAAATCACGCTATTAAACCTCACGCAACTTTCTTACTCATATACAAAGTCGCCGAGAAACGAGGAGAGCGCGTGGTCCAGCCGGCAGTTGCGCGCGCGCGCTTACCCTACTTCTTGCTCCAAATTTAATTCGAAACACCGCGCGCCTCTTCCTTCCCCTTCGTTCTCTCTTTGTCTCTCTCTCTCTCGTGCTTTCTCTCGTTTCCCCTCGATTCGGCACGTGCGTATATATGTGCGCGCTGCCCTTTCTTCAACCAGCCCTATAGACCTAGTGTCACGTGATTCTCTCTTTCTTAGCGTTGTATAAGCGTTGCGTAAGCGATTGTTGCTGTCGCCCTCGGCTTTTGCTCCGATAGTCGCTGCGAACTGTGCGCTCAAGTTTCCGAACGGATTATTACGCGGCTTGCGAGGGCGGTTTTCGATGCCGGATGTGAGGAAGATACAGGGAGTATAACGTGAAAAGGTGGTTGTTTATCACGTGATAAAGTAACTTTGAAATTTCCGTTTGCAATGATCGAATGATTTTTGTATATGCGATGCATACGGTGCGAACAATAAAAAAACAGAAAGAGGAATATATAGACGATCCCAAAAAATGACGTCGCCCAAAATGCAATTGCTATTCCATCCGAAAACAGATCGTATCTATATACACACACAAACAGCTTTCGACGGGAGCACCACCGAGCGTTGTACACACATCTACCCATGAAAACAAAGCGCGCCGATGTCCCGATAGCCTCGTGCGGTCCCTCGATTCGAAAATAATGGGACATCGCGGTGACGCGCGCACTCGACGCGTAATACACACACACACACAGAGAAATCCGGTACGCTGTGCGCGTGTCCGTCCTATTTCTTCCTTTCTCTCCCTTATACTCTCCCCCGGCGCGTCTTTTTATCGTTTCACCCTTGGCAGACGCTTTTCCGCTCTTGCGCGCGCCGCCGCCGGAGCTGACCTCCAGTGCAGCCGGTCATATATATAGCCTCTCCCCAATTCGCTCTCTTTCTTCTGTGCAGCGAACAGGTTTGTCCTCGTTTTTCTGGGGGACCCTTCGTCATCGATTTCCGATCTGGCGCGAGCGAGTGATGGTAATGGTAATTTTATTCGGCCCTTATTGTTTGCTCTTTTGTTGTCAATGTTGTTGTGTCTGGGGGCTGACGACTGAGTTGTTTAGTTGAAGAGATTGTGTCTTTGTTGTATTTTATATAGTTATGTCACGATGAAATTTAAACAAATAGTTGCTGTTTCTAGGCGTTTTACGGTATAGTTGGAATTGTGCTTGCTAAGAAGGATCCTTTTAAAAAGAAAGCTCGAAGAGTCATTCTAAATATAAAGCTTCAGTGTCTTTTATTAGCGCTTGAAAGAGCACGTGCCTAGTTACTAATTGAGAGGATGCATTAATTGAAAAGTAAACGCTTTTAGCTCCACGGAAAGAATGGAAAGTCACTTTGCATACTGCTGTCAACGAAATACGAGCTTCGAGATAACGATAAGTTACTACTTTTAAAATTAGATTAGGTTTATGTTCCAGGCAATTATTAGCGTAGTGCGAAGTACTCGCTGATGGAGTAATGCTCGTTTATGACCTGCAGCAGTATTAAACATCTATTGTCATTTTATTAATGAATTAAGAAACTTTTATATTTGTTCTTGTTATGAAGCTATTTTATTGAAAATATTATTTACCTGATTTATAGGTAATGAGAAAGTAGATATCTAATCAAGTAAGTATTGTTAGTTGAAGGTTATATAAATAAACAAAGTAGGTTTTTTAATTGTTATTTTATTTTCACAAATTCAAGTATCTCATATATAATTTTTCATATTTAATTCTTCTATCTATATGAATTTATATTCTTAACTTTCGACAATAATTTAAACAGTTTCTTTTTCAAAAAGAATTATTTTAATTTTATATTTTTTAGAGTCAATTAAGAGGTATAATAAAATACAAAAAAGAGAATAATTTTTTAAAGTATTAAATACTATAACAATGAAATTTTTGTTTTATTTACAGCTCACAATTTTTTCTTTTCTACTTGACTCTTGGCGGTTTTTTCCAGCACTTTATTATAAAATAAAATAAATCATTTGAGGGTAGAAAATAACAAAACGGAAAAAGTATATTTATTTAGTGAAATCAAATGATTTGATGTATCTGTAGTAATATAGCAATTTTCATATGAACTTATAATAAAAAAATTATATTAAAAACTTCATAAAATAAATATTATTTAATTTTGTATGAGACGCTTTTATCTGATCTCTGAAATCAATATTAAATTCAATTATTCAAGCGCATCTTCGATTAATCGCTTTCAACGTGATACTTTTGTTTCTGTCCATAAAACTTTCTCACTCAAGTTTTATGGCTGATCTAGGAAGTTTCTTTTTTGTTCAGAAAAGTTGACTAATTAACAATTTTCCTCGTTACTTTATTGACATAATTTTTAGTCTTTGTAATCGGGTACATTTGTTACAGTTAAATCATATACTATATTTACTCATTATTGTAAAATTCATAACTAAAATATTATTCAATACAATGATAGTAATAATAATCCAATAAATAAACAAAGAATATATTTTTTATGTAATTTTATTACATAAATCGATAAGTTTAATAATTTGTTTAAATTATTAAATACTCTCCTTATTTAAAATTTTCAAGACATATAACGCAAACTATTGTTGCAAGGCTCAGATAAATAATTTCTCGATTAAGAATCATTGAAGAAGAATGTGCCAATCATAAATTTAGTATATTTAGTAACGGTCTTATTAAACGTATTGATGAACCAATTTACTTACTAATTATCCGACTTATTAACCGAGAAAAAATTTCAATTTTCACTAAAAATTGATTACACAATTATAATCACAGCACGAAATCCACCCTTCATTTACAAGATTCTCAGGCGCAATCACGGCCTGCCCCAGCGCAACCAAAATAATAATCCTGTAACGACACTTTCCCCTCTCTCCCCTTAAAAAAAGAACTTAAAACTGCAGTCCCTCCAATTTGAATCAACAGCGAGAATTAAAAGCGGAAAAAAGACAGAAGTGCGCGGGCAAGCTCCAAGAGTGGGAAAAAAGCTCGAAAAAGGCAGAAAAAACAAGCCGAGATCCGCAGAGAGAGAGAGAGAGCGAGAGACGTATTCGAGGGATGAATGGGAGGGGAAGAGGTTGAGGACAGAGAAAGAGAGAGAGAGAGAGAGAGAGAGGGAGCTTCGCGCATGCAGGAGGGTATATATAGAGAGAGCGAGCTAGCGTCGACTAGCAGGATCGATCGGTATCATCCGGATGAACCGGGGGCTCCGAGTCAGCTACTACTGCCGCGCGGTTGCTAGTGTCGCGCTATATAACCGATGGCGCGAAAAAAAAATAGAGAGCCCTGTGGAAGCCGATAACCGCGGAGAGAGAGAAAAGCGAACGTGAAACGAGGATCGTAGGGCGACAAATTGGAAATTCATATAATAGCGACGAATTTGGCAAGGAATTTTTGAGAGTGGAGGGAGACAGTTATATGCCACTTGCGAGTTGGCTCATTGGCAGACTGGCCACCTAGCGGCGGAAGGGAGAACGTTCTGCTTTGCAAAGCTTGGCTTCTTTATTGGTTGGATTTTGGCACTCGAGTATTGAAAATTTACGCGCGAATGATCGCTTAATATGCAAACGCTTTTTAATGTAAATATACAACGATCGTTAATTTCTACTGCAGATGCATTTGTAAATATTCGCTTTCAGAGCGAGTCAAATATTTTCTTTGATCCCCGCGCTAAATACCGCTCTGAATTTCCGCGCAAATGTACCAAACAAGTGGATGCCCAAGCCCAAAAAGATCGAGAATCCGCAGGAAAAAAAAATACATTAAATTCTCTCGAACAACACACCCTTTTACCAGCCGAAACTCGAAAAGCCGAGCGAAAGCTCAGCGTCAAACGCGTCGATACCCCGGAATTCTGTCGGGACTCCATGCGAATAAAAGAAACAAAAAACGAAGCCCAGGGAACAAGGAGAGGGGTGAGGCTTCACAGTCAAAATAGAGTGAGAGCAAGAGAGAGAGAGAGAGGAGTGAGTACAGCCGACCGCGAGGACAGGCGCTGCAAGCAGAAATCGATCCAGCAGCGCGCGGGCGGCCGCTTCAAAGGAGCGCCAACAAGAGCGAAAGAGAGGGTAGCGCAAGCGAACGAGTGAGACGAAAGCTCCGGGTTATAGCATGTATATGTACGCGCTTTTTACTCTCTCTCTTTCTCGCTCGCTCGCTCGTCGCCCACGCGCTCTCTAAAAGCTTCGGTTAGCGTGTATCTCCGTTGATGATCATCCTTGCAGAAGAGAGGAGAGCGCGACGAATTCGCTTTTTGGAGACAATTTTTTTTTCACTCGTGGCTCTGCTCGCGGGGTATGGGCGAGGCTTTTGTGTCTCTGCGCGCTTGTACGTATAGTCGGAGGGCTGGCTTTTTTGTTCGGCGTTGAGCTTTTTAATTTCGAAAATGTATAAGCGTTACGGTTGGCTGAAATTTACTTTTATTTGCTTTAGCATCTTCGTCGTAATAATCATTTAGTAATTTAACTCGATACCTAAATTATTATAGTAATAAATAGAGTAACAGAATTAGTCTTTCGTGTAGACATCGTCAGCGAAACCCAGCGACTCGGTCAATTAGTATCAATCGTAGTTGAGTAACAGAATCGACGAGGATTTTCAGTACAATGCCTAGCTGGTGAACAATTGTATATGCCAGCGTATTAAGTTGCGCGCCTAGTCAGTGTCAACTTCGGATGTGGATGAATAGCCCGTTATTGAGAGAAAGCCGAAAAAGCCGGTGGCCTGATGTGCGTGACTGAATTTATGTCTTACGCCGGAATGAGGTCTGAGTTCGCAAATACTGTACTGCGGTCAATGACCTATTTACGAAAGTAAATAACAACGGAGCGATGTATTTTGTTTAAGGTGATGTTAGATCCTGCTCGTTATGGAGAATATTTGGGAATCCATATTTTTGCATTTTCGGAAAATTTGTTGGTGTCAATTGTTGTTTCACTTAGAAACAATACTATTTTCAATCGTCTCTCAATAGGAAAGTGTTTTTATATCAACTCAAATAATGTAAAAGCAGATAAAATATGTAGGTATTCTTTAGAATGTACAAGTTTTAATAACTGAGTTATTGTCATAATGTAATCAACCAGCCCAACACTAGAAATTCACTACAAGAACTAGATGTGGTATACACCAATTTGCTTTATGAACAAAAATCATTCCTACTGACAGCGAAACCGCTTATAATATAGTAAATTTATAAATCGACTTTTGAAAACAATAACTTCTCATCCTAAACATCAACAACGCGTCAAACTAGCAAAAAAGCAGCCTGTCGATAAGGTAGATCGCAATAACCGACTCATCTCCACAAATTCCAGCTATAATATCCACGCGTGCTTCGAGCACACAGAATTATATTAGCATTCTGCATGCATGTAGACGAGTACAATGTATAAGTATGCACACTATCCAAAGGAAGTGGCGTACCGTGACGAGAGCGAGAAGAAAAACTGTTAGTGCACGGTGCATATGAGGTGGCCCTGGTCTACTCCTCACTCTCTCTCTCTCTCTCTTCTTCCGTCTCTCTTTCGTTTATTCTTCGTCTACGTCGTATACGTTTATGCAAATAGAATGCACTTTACATTCTTGTACGCGTGCGATGGACGCACTGCTTAGATAACGCTCGCAGGGCCGCTTGACCGTCCGAGATGTTTTATAGACAATTTGCCAATTGGAAGGAAGATTTAAGGTATTTACGATTGTTTTGGAGTAGTTTTTGTGGGTGAGTATGCTGAAAGGAATTATGCTTGATACGAAGGATTCTTTTAGAAAGAAACTTGGAAGAGCCATGCGGATTGAATAGCACGATGGTTGTTTGAAACTTTTTCTGCTAATGTACTTATTTGCTTGTATTAGTACAGTGATCATTGTTCAAAATCAATTTATTAATTGCTGAAATAATTTATTTACGTTTTTATTATTGAAATTTGGAGCAAATTCTATAGTCTTAGTAATAAACAAATGAGAACTTATCTGTCATGACTTGCGTATTAATTTCATTTTGAATTCTTTGTAGATCATTAAACTGCAACAGCTCGACAGTAGCTAACAATAGAAGATGTAGATACACAAGAAGAACATTATTTGAAATTCTATGTATTCTGATATGAAATAATTTAAAAAACTTTAAAAAAATTTTTCAACCTTAAGATATAAATTTTAGTTTTATCTCGATTTTTCCTTAAAATTATTTACTCGGACGGAAACTCTGTTCCATTTATAAATCTCGCAGATCCTCAATTTTAATATGCGCTTGCGAATTTCACACGATTCAATTGAATGACTCACTGTCTAATGAAATATTTATTCACGAGTTTTAGTTGGTGAAATGCGTGTTTTGGATAACGTATGCATTAAAATATTAGTAATACATTAGACATTAAATTCCAAAAATTCCAAAAGTATGCATTGCTGATAATTTTTTTACGTCATGAAAAACTGTTTATTTATGCGCTTATGATCTTACACGATCACGAATATTTGTTTACACAATATTATCCAAATATTTTCTTTATCAATTATTAAATAAATATCGCTTTACTTTAAAAATTAATATAGATTATATCCGCAAGGCATGAACATTTATTTCCTTTTGAGTGATACTCTCGTTTCCAGAATATCATCCTAATTAACTTTTTTAGTCGGGTATGATGTATGAAAATTTTATTTCTGTCTTACATAATCTTAAGCACACGCAAGAAGTCTGCATAAACGTTAGTTATGCAAAGATAAATAAACGTTCAGTCTTTTTGCTACTTTGTATTTCTTCCTCTTCGTTTTCATTTGTCTTAAATCCTAAGATTTAAAATTTAAATCTTAACCTTTACTTACTCCCTCATCTACGAACGCAATTTTCCAACGCAGCTATCTGTACACAAAAATTACATCCACAATAAAATCCTTAAATCGCAAACAACTAAACAGCAGCGCCAAACGAACTAATTTCCAGGTAAACCAAATTAATCAATTACAACTTTCACCCGCTCGTAAATAAAACCATAAAAAGCAAGAACGAACCGAAATCCACTAAGTGTATCGATTACTATACTTTTCCCGGCAACTTCCTTTTCCCGAGGCAGCTTCGCGTGCCTAGAGACGATACGCCAAGAGGCGAGTATATTCGCGGGGGTCCCACGGCGCTCGCGAGCTGCACACATAAAAAGACGTTAACTCGTGTTATTGTTGTCGGCGGCGATAAGTTTTTATTTCGGGCTCGAGAGCCGAATACATCTACAGAGGCGTGCAGAAGCTTGTTGTGAAAATCAGCGCGGAGAGGCTCGTTAGCGATTCCACTTATTATATGAGTGTCTTCGTTAACGTTTTCAAACAACTCTTCGTCCGGCCTGTTGGTTTATCAGCAAACAATAGCAGCGCTTTAAAAAGAAACTATATATTAAGTGCTCGAGAAATTTTCAATCAAACTTTCGGGGGCGCGCGTAATGCCAGCAATGCGATCGGCCGCATAATATTTATGCCCATTTAATAGAATACTCATAAATGGATAGGCCAGCGATACAATGCGCATTAGCGTTCATTCTGCCACGGATACGCTCACGTACACACGCACGTATACGCAAATACACCCACTTTTCCATACTCCAGCGCCTCCCGACGGGCCGCACGTGCGTATGTAAATGACCGCTTGTTTGTATTAATAAACCACACGACTGGCGTATACTATACTTAAACCTATAGGCTATACCTATATTCGTGCCGTTCGAAATTGTTTTAGTGTGAGCGCGGAAAAATTCGAAAAGTTAGTTCACAGCTGTAGCTGTACGGTCTAGCGCGTGTCATTTGCGCCTATATACATCGGTATGCCAAAGAAAGAAGAGAGAGAGAGAGAGTGGAGTTTACGAGCGCAAAACGCTCGAGTGTATAACGACGGGGGAGAGCGGAGAGCGATAAAACAAAAGTCGGAGTAGCGCTCGCCAGAGATAAGTTGGGCAAATAAATTGAAAAGAGCATCGAAAAAAAAGGATCGTGCGCGCGCGTGTGTATTGGTGAGCGGCTATATACACACGCGTGTGCGAGCGCTCGGCTGCGCGAGAACGTATAGGAGAAGCTCTATATATACGATATAGCTTGGCAACAAGGCAGCGCAGAGCCAGTTGCGGGGCAAGGTCGAGCCTCTCTCCCCTCCACTTAAGCTATTTTATCCCGGCATATATTTATTACGAAACCGCGGTATATAGTCTCTGCGCTCACACGCATGCACACTCACTCGGCGAGTCTCGAAAGCTGCGACTGAACGGCGCGGAATCGCGCGTGTGTAGGTGTGTATGTATTATAGGCGCGATTCAATCGGAAAATAATATAGTTGGCGATTTCGACTGCGAGCGCGTCGGTATGTGCTAATTGAGAAAATTCGACGCTAAGAAGCTCGCATTTTTTTTCTATTAGTGATTTAGCTGTTTCTAATAGTAGAATAGTCTTTCCTGTGAACGCGCTCATGTAGAATCGACCTGCAGATTTTCACCTACACGCGCGCTGACTATGTATGTACGTGCACGGGCAAGCGAATTTCTTTTTCGCATGCTCGCACTCCGATGTATTAGCTCTGTGTAAGTTCTGTTAGGTGTGCAATACACAGGCGCGTATATATACAAGCTCTAGGGAATTCATGATTCGATGAGCAGAGTAATCAGCCTGATGAAAAAACGGAGCTAGACGCTGACTAAAGAAAAGAGAGATAGAAGCGGATTTTATATATATAAATATATAGATATCGCATCGCGAGCTGTTTATGTATATATATAT